>LR749543.1:715171-884913 GCA_902729485.2 Mus minutoides
GTGTGTGTGTGTGTGTGTGTGTGTGTGTGTGTGTGTGTGTGTGTGTAAGACCATGTCACTGGAGCACCCTTCAGCTCACTAAAGAGGCCACTTGAAAGATGCAGCAGCACCAGGAGTGTATGTTCTGAGGTATTTGTTTAAACAATAATTCCTCATGTGTCTATTGTAGTTTTAGACATCATGGAAACAGATGCCCCAGATGTGTGCTAACAAGCTAGCAAGCTTGCACTTAGCAAGAGGCTTATAGACAGGAGGAGGGGTCAGGAGGCTCCCTGGTGAGAAGGAGGAAGTCTTCAGGAGTGTCCCAGGTTGTAGATTAATGGCATAAGGTGGCTTGAAGTGGGCAATATAGATGGAGTGCATTCTACGTGATCTGGGAATCTTATTGACAGTCTGAATGAGCCCCAGTCTCTAACCTATATCACTGACCAGATCCTAGTTATTCTAGGTTACTTTCTGCAGATTGAAGCTCAGAGATCTTCGGTATATCTGATGTTACAGTTTTAAGTGTTGTGTGCCCTGAAAATTCATGTTTTGAAAATCTGTCCCTTAGCTTGGTGTAGCCTTTATGGGATAGAACCCAGAGGGAAATCCTTGAAAAGGAAAGCTGGAGTAAGCTATCATGAGAAATAGTTCTTTCAGGATCAGACAGGACCTTTGACTGGCTCTCTCAGATCCCCTTTGGCTATATGGCCTCTTCTGCACAAGGACAGAGGCCATAGGACTCTCACCAGAGATAAACTGATGTCAGACCTCCCCAAAGAGAACAAGATAAACTATATTTCTTTATAAAGTTAGACTGCCTCATAAGTGTGGTTAGTAATGAGAACAGACTAACATGTAGGTTGGCCCATTATCTGTTTGTATGTTCCCCTTGGCTTGGGCAGTTCCTCAAGACTGGTGTTGGGGGTCTGCAGAAGCAATTTTTCTTCCACCAAGTCATCCATTCAGGTTTAAGGCAATGGAAAGCAGATAGGAGTCTTTCTGAGGACACCCAAGTTCCAGGGATTTTCTCCAGGTCTCAGTTAGACCTTCTGTTCTACTACTTTCCTCCTGTGTTGACTGAACTGGTCTGCTGGTGCTGCCTCCGGATTGAAATGGTAGCACCTCATAGGCAATGTCATCTGATAGATCCTTGCAACCCTAACATCTCACAATGCTCAGTGGCCACTCTGATCTCATCACCTAGGTTTCCCAATGTATCCTTCCAGGAGGAATATCACATAGCAGGAACTTATGAGTCCCAAGGAACATCAGTTGGCAACCTGAGTTAGTACTTAAGATATAGTGCATGCTTACAAATCAACCCTCAAAGTGCAGAATCCACATACTTTGCACTAGGGGCCCTCATTTCAAAGAGGAAGAGAGAATGGGCCAATAACTATGAGCCCCCTCGTGTCATGACATAATCAGAAATACCAACTTCAATCTTGATCCTATAAGGGAAAAAATAATTATTGAGTCTTTGTTGGGAGAAACTCTTAACAGATATGTATAAGCATTGATTTATGTGTGTGTGTGTGTGTGTGTGTATGTGTGTGTGTGTACCAAGTCTAACCACAGAATGAGATAGATGGTTTTATATATCATTTAATTAATTAATTGAGAGTTTTACACAATCATAAACACACAATGTATTTTATGTTAACCATCTTCACTGACTCATTTACCCCTCCAATTCTTCTGGGATGCTCAGCCCTAAAGCTGGCCCCTCCCAACTTCTTATTTATTTATTTATTTATTTATTTATTTATTTATTTATTTATAATTAACCAACTGAGTTCTATTTGTGCTGCCCATATATGGATGGGCTGCTACAGAGATCGGGTGATTCTTCCAGACCACCTGTCATGTGTCCTGAAGAAGCTCTGGGAGCCTAGCTTTAGAGCTCTGGGGATAGGTAACGGAATGTTCAGAAAGCATCTCCAATCCTTTACCCCTCTTTTCTAAGAGGCTGAAGCATCAGGTGAGGACAGTGGAACAGGGTCTCCTTCCTTCCCTCTCCTCTTTCCCTCTCTCTTCCTTTCTCTTTTCCTGTTTGTCTTCCTTCTTCCTGTTCCCTACCCTCTCCCTCCATAGGACAATCAAGAAGTCTGTGGACTGATCTGCCAGCCTCCCTCAGTTCTGCCTTCTTTGCTCATCACTAGTCTTCCAGTTGTGCCACACACTGGTGAGCAGAGCCTAGAATCAATCATTTCACCATGGAGTGAAAATTGGTGCTTCCTGAATCCTTCCATTCCTTCAACATTATGGGCTAACATTCTACTGCAAAGAAAAGTTTCCCTGTTTTGAAAAATAAAAACACATAAAACCCATCTCAACAAATGTTTATCCTTACCATGTGTTCCCTGGGTAGCAGCGAGCCTCTTGATGGTCTTGCTGACATTTGGCACTGTGGGTGGAGTAAGATGCTAGATGTGCACATTCTCCAGGTAGTGTAGGTGTTTGACCATGGTTGTATTTAATATGCATTTACTCAACACACATATTTAGTGTCCACCGTGTGTCAGACAGTCTTCTGGGAGTTTGAGATACAAGACTAAAGAGAAAAGCCATCACTCTCTTTATAAATACTTCTTCATAGGTAGCAAGGCAGGAGGCAAGCATTGCAAAGGGACAAACAGAGCTATGCCAGAAAAGAAGGTAATAGGGGGAAAGACCTTGGAAGGAAGGTTGCAGTTTTGGTTGATAGGATTCCTGAGAAGGAGAGGCCAGCAAAGGCTCTCAGAGTTAGGGGTCCAGGTCACGCAGATGTCGATAGAGTGATAGTGTGTTCCCTGCAGGAGAGCCTCAGAGTGAAAAAGCCCAGCTAGGAGGATCGGTAGCAGGCCCTGTAGGGTCTGTCCTGGGAGCCACCATCAGGATTATAATTTATACTCTGAATGTCATGGTCATCCACTGGAGGCTTCCAAATATTCTCTCCATCATCAAACCACGTCACCACCACCCCTCTCCCGGACAGTTCTCAGTAAAGGAGTGACTTTGTGTGACTTAACAGGAATTGTTTAGTGGCTGATTACTCCAGTTTCCAGGGAGTAGGTTCACATAAGAAGGACCAAGGATTTGCAGAGATTAGTAAGTGGTGTGTCCCAAGTCGCTGTCTATTAAAGAGTAAAGTCTTCATCCAACTGAGCCCATTAACTATCAGTTTACAAAAGAGCAGACGCACAGACTTCGATAAGAAATGAAGTGGGGTTGGGGGTTATCTATGTTGATGAATGGTGCAGCTCCCCGGCTCCTGGCTTCAGAAGATTTCATCTCCACTTTCTCCTCTGTTTGGCAACATAAATGCTATCATGCTTAGTGTCGGGCAAGGCTCTGCTATTAATCTTGTCTTTTCTCATTGAGGCATCTCATCTCTCCAAAAGACGACATTTCTAAGGTTGTGAGTGCCATAAACTCAAGATCCTGGAACACAGCTCTTAAGAAGACAGTTTCACGAGCTGTAAAAAGTTTGTCAAGTCAGCAGATCTCCCTTTCAGCCATCTGAAGGCGGCACTAATGCCTTTCTTGGAGAGAACACACTATTGTTCCCGTCCTTTACAAAGCGCTCGGTGGGAAGACCTCTTTTACACAGAGGATCTTGTGTAGCAACCTTAGTCATTTGCAATCCAGAAAATAATTTTCTTTGATAGTTTTGCATATTTGTTTGGCTTCTTTGTTGTGGGGATAAGACCACCAACTAGAGAATTCCAATGGCAGCTAAAAAGGGGGTGTGTGTGAATGAGGTGAGAAAAGCCTAGGTTTTGGTGTTTTTGTTTTTCTGGTGAAATAACTGCAGCAAAAGAAAAATGATTTGTGATGTTCTCTGTGTTGCACTCAATATCATAACTCGTACAGGAGTAACCATGGTTCACTGTAGAAAAGATCTGGTGAAACAATGAACGAGGCCATAGCTGAGGGTGTGGAGGAAACGGGAGAGTGCTTTTGTATTTTAACCATGGGAAATTGAACAGTGTATCTACTATTAAATTCTTAATGTAGGATGCTTTGGCTGGAGTAGGGCACTTTCACATACAGTGGAAAGGCTGTATTCTACTCCTAGATACAGTAGGATAGTGTGGGTCCCAGCTCCTTCCAAGGCTAAAACATCCACTTGATGAGTGGTGTGGTATGAGTGACTTGCTATGCAGATAAGAGCCCAGATACAAACTGTAAGATCAAAGCTGAGACCTGGGGAGGGGGGGCATTCTTTTATACAGTCTGGACTATTCATTTTAGCAAACTTGGCCAATAGTCATAGAGTGTAGCGTCTAACGCCCAAGAACGGTGAGTACTTCAAAGTATTGGCTCAGTCTCACTCCAGCTGATATCAGAAAGCAACCTCATTCCACCCTGTCCTCCCCATTGATCATCTCCAGATGCCCTTTGGTCACTAAGGTTGACTAAGCACCAGCTGTGCATCTGGTAGGTGGCCCGATGATGTCACATGCCCTGAATAGTGTCCAGTGTTGGATCCCTCCCGTCCCCGTCACACTAGTGAGTGCCAAGTGAGAGATGGAGCATCATCCACAGTCAAGATCTCCAAGGTCTAAGCTGCTTTCTTCAAGCCTTGCACAACTCCATGGAGTTCTATGGGAGGTCGAATGAGTTCCACGGCTGTATTTACCATGCACACGACTAACTGCCTTCCCATTGTCTACTATATTCATGTCTTGGAAACTCCTGACAAAACGTGGCATTTTAAAAAAACAATGGTGACCCATCAGCATTGAACAACAAGATTTTAATTTTGCAAAGCACTCAGTTTTCAAACATTTGGGTGCCTGTGTAATCTACAGTGGTATTCTAGCTGACCCCAGCTCTGTGCTTTGGGACATTTGCCCGAGTCTCTGTAGAACATATTCTTTCTCTTTTGCTGAGTTATACACTTACACGTGAGGGATAGTAACAGAAAAAGTGAAGAGGCTCTCTGTTCTGTAAGTAAACCATTATGTTCTATAAGAGTAGAAAACTTTGTTACGTTCCGGGGAAGTCCCATCGTTCATAGTACATGGTAATCACGTGCCTGAACCTGGATGTTTTATGCAGCATCAGTTGCTGATGTGTGATACTGCTTTGATCAAAAACTAGCATACACTCTACAATACTCAAATCAGTGAACCTTACTGAATTCTTAGTTCAGAATTAGTAGCATTTTTGAGTTTTAAAGCATAGTAGGTGGGTGATATAAACAGACAGCATTGTGGAATCAACTTCCTGGGTCATACAGCTGGCACCAAAGGCACAGGGCTATATCCAAGCCCTCCCATCTCCGAGGCTGCCTTTTACCACACAGGGCCTTCCAGTGTCACTCTCAGGGATCAGAGACGTCTGTGAGATGAACACCTCAGAAGTGGAATGACCCTAGAGGGGTTGTAGTTTTGCTTCCTCATCTCTCAGGTTAGGACAGCAAAATGGTCAAGAGGTTAGGGAAGAGTTCAGGGCTCTTCGGTGCTGCTTTTTTTTTTTTTTGGTAGTACCAAGTACTACCTATGCCAGTAGAAATCTGTAATGTGATGGCTCTCAAATGCTTGTCCTGAAGATCATGTGACTGAAGAACTGAGTGTTCAACTGAAATGTAGCCAGCCAGCGGGGTGGCACTGCTGCCCACTGTATCTGAACATTCCCCTTACCATCCTATGCTCTGTTTTCTTCTGTTAAGAGGTGGCACATCCAAACCTCCAAAATGTCTACTTGCCATAGTGTTGTGTTACACAACATTAAGCACACCAGGAGGTCCAAATAAGAGATGGAAATGCCTCCTGCATCCGCGGTTATACGAGTGACAAGAGATTCGTCATGGAAGCGAAGTTGTCTGACCTATTTAACATGCTTTGAGTAACCACCATCTCCACAGGTTTTGACACGTCTTTACATTATTATTTATTCCCGTGGAGGTGGCATATAGGACAACTTGAAGAAGTCAGTGTTTTCCTTCCACTACAAGGGTTCTAGGGACTGAACTCATCTTAGTGAGTTTGGTAACACGGACCTTTATCCACCGAGACTTATCCAGATTTTTAATTTTAAATCTAATTCTCACCTTACTATCCTGAAGTGGACTTGAGTGGAAATGGCAAAAGCCTCTGTCTGCTGAGCTACCTCCCTAGCTCTGCTTTCTGCGGTCTCAGTTAGGAAGTTAAAACTGGACTGGATGGTAGCATACAGCCCTCTGTGTCTTCCTCATCCTAAAAACAATTCCAAACGATCTGTAAAATGAAAAGTCGCCATTTTTTTCTAAGTCTAACACCTTCATAGTCTGCAGAGGCCTGTCGTTGCTGAGGTGTGAGCAGACCTCACTGTTGTGAAACAGGCCTGGCACTGTGCAGGCCCTCGTCGCCTCAGAATCTCACTGAAACATCTTGACTTGACTCTTGTGCTCAGTTATCTTCAGCAGATTATTTCAGTGGGGAGGGGGGGGAGTCACTGCTGAGTGGAGCTGGGTATGAAGGTGGAGATCTGCCAGCTCCTACACCATCAAGGCTTCCCAGGAAGCTAGAGTGATTCTGAAAGAGCCACTGCTCTTCAGACCACACCACCAATTCCCCACATCAGACAGTCTGCCATGAGGAAGTCAGACAGGACCTTCAGAGAAGCTATTTAAAGGGAAGGGACAGGCTGGCTTCATAGTTTGCTACTGCTCAGTGGCTTCAAAGGCCAGTGGTCTCCCTTCACATGATTCAGGAGACAATTGGGCTTTCTTGTCTCTGTAATGTCTGGCCCAGAAGTCTTGTTTTTCAACCTCTGCCTTCTAAGCGGGGAAAATGTTTAATTAGATAAAATCTTCGTCAGTGAATATCCACCCCTTCTCCCCTTTTATTGGCCAAATGACCTCTTCTTAAAATATCTTTGGTGTTCTTTTCTGAACTGAGAATCATACACCCACAGGGTTATCTGTTCCATATTTACATCAGAGGAAAGTCAAGGAGTGGAACAGTAAGGTCGGCTCCATTATCTAATTTTGTCTGAGATACTTGGCTTAACAGTGGGGAAGGTAGATGGCTGGGAATCTGCAGGGGAAGCTGCAGCCTCTCTCTCTCTCTAGGGAATCTGTGGTGGGAACTGCAGTGCCTCCAAGGGGCTCCAAGGCTTTTTCCCTCGGGGCCAGAACAGAGACAGCTGCTGCTTCTGGACCTTTTCTTGGATGCACATAAAAGAGGTCAAAGGAAATTATAACAAATCTTCTTTAAAAAAAAAAAAAACAAAAAAAACCTAGACACTTTGATGTAATGCATTAATTCAAAGAAATGGCAAAAACATACATAAACTAGGGGGGGGGGGGAAATCCTTGTGAATATTTTTTGATCAAGTCAGGATTACTGATATTAAAGTAAATAGTGACTGGTTTTAGTATTTGGTCTGTATTTTAAATCAGTCAGTGAATACAAATATCTAAAAGCTAGCATGTGACTGTATCCGTCCAACCCTCACAGCAGGAAGCATTAGTTCCTAGCAGGAGGGAAGATGCATATTTGAGTCCTTTAGTGACTTGCAACTGCAGAGAGTCACATCTAGCAATCAGGGGTCATCTGGGGTCATTGTGATGCCTCGTAGAATCTAAGGACAAGCTGCTTTGAGATGAGATTACTTCTGTAGAAATACAATCCCTTTGTGCTCAGTTTTGTTGACAAACAGATCCAGCAGCTGGCAGAGAAGTGGCAACGCAATGTGTTTCTTCGAAGCAGATGCTGCACTTTAGCTGAGAGAGAGAGAGAGAGAGAGAGAGAGAGAGAGAGAGAGAGAGAGAGAATATCGATTCATCAACTTGTACGTGCACATCACGAAGCCCTTAATCAGAAAGTCATGTGGGACTTTCTTTGCCATGATCATAAGACCTGGGGTTCTCGAGGGAAGGGTTCCAACACGAGAAAGAAAATACACAGTTCAGAAAGCCCGTGTTTTCAATTTGCTGCCGCACGGTTTAAATGATCTAAATAGGCAGCTTAATGTAGGGAGAAGGGGTCATTCAAGGTGAGAAAAATCATGTTTAACAGCCCCAGCTCACTTCGGGTTGATTGTACTTTTGAAATGTCGATGACCTCAGCTGACAGCGTTCCTCGTGATAAGTGGATCCCCTGTCTGTTTCTAAATCTGTCATCTGCCAGTGACAATGGAAGCGTGTCTCAGCTCCTGGCTCCAAGCCCGGCTCCTCTGGGCATCATGCAGAATTAGGGCTTGGTTGGTTACTTTCTCTTTATATTGCCAATGTGCTTGCCTCCAATTTAGGTGCCCCCCTTTCTGTTCCCCATATGTATGCTGCATTACTACAGAGAAAAGCCCAACAGCGAGGGTGTAGACTGCGTCTTTCCGAGCTGGGGAACCTGCTTCGGTTTTCTCTCTGTGTGGGATGGGGATGGGGAGGAGGGTAGAGTTCTACAGAAACCATGATCCTCAGATGGAAAGGGTTGCAAAGTTGAGCACTTACTTGATGCTTGGCAGTACTACGGGCAGTAGAAAAGAAGTCCTGTTAAAGACTTGTTTTGATATTTAGTTTATTTTTAGTTCTGTGTAAGTGTTTGGGTAAACACAACATACATGTGTATTCAGGTGCTCTCGGTGGCTTTGGATCCTGGGAGCTGGAGTCACAGGCTTGATGTATGTTGCTTGATGTGTGTGCTAGGAACTGCCCTTGGGTTCTCCGTAAGAGCAGTGCTTACTCTTAAGGGCTGAGCCATCTCTCCAGCACAAACAGTATTTATGTTTTAGAAATGCTGCATGGACTATTTTAGATGAAATTATGTAATGCCTGCAAGAAAGACTGTGGGTTTATAGTTGTTGAAAATAGTTGATAGGTACAAAGGGGTCTATTAGATTAGTGTGTTTATTTTTGTGCATAGTTTATATTCTCTATAATACACAAGTTAAAAGATGGCGGGAAAGGGAGCCTCATCCTCAAATACCCAAGCCCCAGGGAAGCCAGAGATGCAATCCTCAGACAGTAGCCAGAAGGCAGCAGACAGCACTACTCAGAGCTCTCTGGTGTTTGCCCTGACAGTGTGCTGTGGTGTCTTGTCCTTTACAGTCCTCTGTTCTGTCAGACTGCTGGGCTGCACCCTGTGCTTGAGTTCTTCTCCCACTGACTGGGATCTGCAGAGTTCCAGCTTCACTAAATTCAAATCTTCTGAGTCACTTCTCTAAGGCCCCTAAGTCATTTTCCAAGGCCCTTAAACACAGCTAGTGCATTCTCATGAGAATAAGTCTGACTTGGGTTGTACACACATGTTTCAATTTCCACCTATTTTCATTTCAGCCAGATCTCTATGGCCAGCAATGCTGGAGGTCTTTCTCCTGTTGTTCTTGAAGTGGCCTTCTTTCTTCCTGTGCCTGTTTCTATCCCTTTAGTTGCCCTGTACCCCCCTCCCCCCAGCACACTCCCCTGTGTCTAGAAAACAGTTCCCTGTTCTGTGTGATAATTTTGACTCTTGGATTCTAATCTTTATTCTGAGGTAAGCTGGGCTGAAGCAGGCAGAGGCAATAGCTCCAGGCACAAGCCCTTGGTCCCTCATGCCTAACTTAGATGTGCAAGGCTCTTTCTCTGCCATGGCGCAACAGCTGGGATTTCAGCCTTCATTTGAGAATGGTACGCTGCACCTTCTGATACAGTTGTCAGAACTCCTGGGAAATGTTCTTAGTCCCTTCCCTCATCTTTCTCCTTGGCTGGGCCGAGACTTCTCTGCGAAGCCACCAGAGGCAGGGTTCCTTGAAGACAAGGAAGAGTAGCACGATCACAGCACCATCATTAAAAATTAAGGAACGGAACAAGGAGGATGTCATGAGAGTAAGCTTACGTCCCTGGTACTATCATCTCATTTAATATCACTTTTCACTCTTACTCTTGAGAGAAAGGAAAGGCCAAATACAAGGAGGACAGATCTTGAGTAAAGAAATCCAGATTCCTGCCCAGCCTCAGCAGAAAGCGTCCATCAAACGCTGGATTTACTCTTGTGTTTTTTTACTTTTTTTCAGCGTCAAGAGCCTAGTACAATCCTAGCGTGGGAGTAGATGCTGACCAGACAACCTAAAGAGATAGGAAATGGACTCCGATTTCAGTAAGGAATCTCACAGGGAAGCAGATCCACCAGGAAAATTATAGCTGTCAAATATTTTGAGATCTAAAGTAGGTGTACCAGAATCCAGGGTCGAGTGTTACAGAAGTGAAGGTCAGCTCCTTGGGTCCACTGGAGGGCAAGACCAGCCCCCTCTGTGCTGTCAGAACAAAGGCAGACTAGAGAGCCTATAGTAGTCATGCTGAAAGTGGGAGCACCTGAAGTTTTAAGTAATTGGGGTCCAGAGTATATCGGTGTTGGCTGTTTGTCCACAGTCCTGCAAAGAGTTTGTGACAAGGCTGAGATTGGAGGTGTGGGGGTATAGGTGGGGAAAGCTCCTCCCACTGGGCTCTAACAGCCTCAGAGCTGAGTAGCCCTCGCTCTTTAAAGTGCTCAGACATGGCTGCTTACTTCACCCCCAGACAGGCTTGAGAGTCACTTGTGCTTCTCAGCGGGACTCTACTTTTTGAGCCGAGTGCATTCTGCAAACACTTTTCATTCCCCTCACAGCACATGGTGAGCTAAAGGCTCTCGGTAGAAGTCCCTTATGGCCAAAACAAAACAAAATGTAGCATTCATTCCAACAAACTTGCAGTCAACCCTAGCCCAGAAGCAAAATCCCACGCAGAGAATACAGTCCCTCACTGCTCACAAATCCACTCGGGAGGGACTGTGAGCAGGCCTTGCAGCTGTGTGGAGATCAGTCGACGTTCAGCTTGGGGCTCGCTGGAAATTCTACCATAAGACTTGTTTTTAATTCCACTGACACTTTGAATATTTTCCTTATGTACCTATTAATGACGAGAAGGAAAGTTAAAGAAAATAAAACAAAATAGAAAAGAAATGTAGTGTGGAGAGAGCAAGAGAGGGAACTGTGGTGGAGGTGCAGTGAACTTGTAGGCAAAGATGTCTCTGTACTTGGCTCATTCTAGCTGGGCCATACTCTATAAAAAAATGCTGCATTTAAGAGTTCAATGAACCTTGATTCCTTGTCAGATTAGCAAACTCCTCACCATCAGGCTGTAAAATTTCTCATGCTTTTGTTCCAGAGGTTGAGAGAGGCCATAGAGAAACTGTGGCCAGACCTGGTCTCAGTCAATTACCTTCTTAATTCTAAGACCATGGATGGAGGCTAGAGAAGCCTGTCTTCCAGCTTAGCTGAACACTCAACGACTGGTAAGATTTATCCCGCTCTTCTCTTCAGCTACGTAAACCCAGAGCCAGGCTCTGAGAGGACATGTGGCTCTTTTGGCATTTTTGTCATTTAAAACAGTTGAACGTACACTTCCTGGATCATGTCCCATACAAACAGGAGTAGTTGGTTACCCTGAACCTGGAAATGAAAGCCACGTGTAGCGAATGTCAATACCTCCCCCAAACCCTTGAGTTACTCACATCTAAGCAGCAAAATGAAAGTCAGTCAGTGGGGAGAAGCTGCCCTACGGGCTCTGTTATGATGGCCTCACCTCTGCTTCAGCTACTGCCCAATGGTTGCTGGTAAGAGCAAGGCCAGGAGACACATGAGTGTTTTTGACAATGACATAAGCAGTTAGTTAGTTATTCATCATCACAGTGATAAGAGTGGATGAAGCAGGGTTATGCCAGCTTTCACAGGAGTGGCCACGTGAAGTATTTGTGTTTACATGCCTGGCCTAAGGAAATGCTGAGGTAAGAAAAGAAAAACCCACACAATTTGATATGCTTCATAAAACAAATTTCAACCTAATTTGAACAATAGCGAGAAATTAATTAAAACATGGGCTATTCTCTCTCTCTCTCTCTTTCTCTCTCTCTCTCTCTCTCTCTCTGTGTGTGTGTGTGTATGTGTGTGTATGTGTGTTCTATCTCTCTTTCTGTCTCTTTGCCTCTCTCTCACTGAATAGCCCTAACTGACCACAAACTCACAGAGATCCACCGGCTTCTGCCTCCCAAGTGCTGAAATTAAAGGCGACACCTCATCCAGCTTACATTTTATTTTAATCCAGAAAGGACATAAAGCACAAGGACTGGAGAAACACCCCTCTGAGGAGGGCTGTGTGCATGAGCGCTTGTATCCCACTGGCTTCATCCAGTTCACTGACAGTTCTTTTATTTAGCACTATTTTGGTCTTTGATCATTTGATAAGCTCTAGGCATCATTACTCCATGATGAATATCTGAAACTATGACTATACATTGCTGTCAGGAGGCCATCCGACACAAACAAGGCATTCGAGGTTATTACATTAACACTGACACAAACATCTACTCAATCCCTGTGGTTAATTTTCCCCACTGACTTTTAATGTAGTATTGCCTTTTTATTTGCTAGATTTCTACGTATTGAAACCATCTTTAGTTTCAGATTTTAGCCATGATGTTAAGAGTAATTCACTTTGGTTCTTCCTCTTTCTTTGTCTGTGGCGCTGGTCAGCTGGAGCTGAAGGACAGCTCTGATTAACAAGAGAGCAGCGCCACTGGTCCGAAACCTTTGCTCTACTGGATAGTTGATGCTGGTTAGCAGGGGGCAGGTGGCATTGCGAGTCTGTAGTTGCTTCTACATAAGATGAAGTCACGTGCTAGAACAGTCACCACAATTCCGTTTTCCTCAGTAAAGTTCTACTCATTTGGTATTTTGCTGTTCAGAGAGTTTTTCTCACAGTGCTTGTGAGGCGTTGGTGAGGGACAATTCAGTTGTCTCGGCCTCCCCATTGCCACAGTGTCGTGTTTCAGCCCTAAAGATCAGAGACAATAGGCTTTTGTAGCCTCCACAGGTGGCTGCTTAGTCCATCCTGGGTATCTAAGGTATTCAGTATGAGCCTGATAAATGCCAGCTCTAGAGGAAGCAATGCCAGCAGGGATAATGCTATGGTTTGAGTATAGGTTGTGTCTTTGGAAACGCTGGCAAGACTGGCAGGAGACAGGGGTCTTTGAAAGATTATTAGGTAGTCAAGAGAGAGCAGTGCCTTTCTCTGGAACTGGGGTTCGTTCCTCTGAACCTTCCCCAGTGGCTGATGTTGATCAGGCAGGACCCTACCTGTCTTATTCAAGCCATCTTAACTCTGACCTGGTGATGTCTCACCTCCATGTGAGCTCCCACTGCCTCTCCAGCACCATGCCTCCCTCCCTGGCACCATACACTCCACCATGATAATAATGGAATAACTAGAAGCAAGCCCCCCCAATTAAATGATTTCCTTCTAAGTTGCCTTGGCTATTGTCTCTCCTCAGAGCTATAGACCAGTAACCAAGACTCTAAATAAGCAGGAATCTAGATATTTGTAGAACTGACAGAACAAATTTCCAAGTTGTCTGTAGATTCCTGTCTTCTGGGTGACTCCATTGCCCTGGGTTCATAGCCTTGTCTCTCATTCACTAAAGGGGGCAACCACACCAATACTCTATGAACCGCACCTGCCCCTGGCTGGTTGAGGGGTCACCAAAGACGTCAGTTACTGTTCACAAGCCCTAGGCTTCCAGAATTTGAAGGTACCTCACCGTGTCTCATGTCCCTTGACTCTAGATGCAAGAAGGGGGAACATCTCCCAGACATGGGGTTAGCAGAGGACTGAAGCTCTTGTGCCAGATGTCCCTGTTTCTGCCACTCACTGCATTCAGTGTGGGCACTCACTGTTCCCAGTCACAAGGGAACTGTCCTATTCAGTCATCAACCATTGTAGCTGCCCAGCCATGTTTCCACACAAACCATTCGATCTGACAGAATACATAATACCACCGGTGGTTGCAATGACAGCTGTCTCCATAGCATATTGGTCTCAAGGTAGTCGTGGGGTTTACATGAAAGCAAAACAAAATGTAAGTGAGCAATTTTAGCAAAACTTTTTGGCACCGTAGCTGGCAGTCTGTGCGAGGGACACTAAAACTAGCAAACAGGCCAGTGGAAAACCAGGACAGTATGAGTGGGTGCGTGAGCTCTCTGAACAAGGCCATATGACTTTGAGGAGACACAGAGAAAGTAGTAACACTCAGTGCTCAACTCTGTCCAATTTACAGCCCCACATCATACCCTGCTGGCCTCATTGCCTTATCCCAAGCAATCATGGTTGAAATTGATTATGATCTTTTGCCTAAACATATTTCTTCCTCCTTCTCTCCTGTCCTCCTCCCTCCTCTCTTCTCCTCCTTTATTCCATCCTCCCCAGTCTATCCTTTCCATACCCTCCTCCATCCTCCCCACTCCATCCTCCCCACTCCATCCTCTCCATATGCTCCTCCATCCTCCCCACTCCATCCTCCTCAGTCTATTCTTTCCATACCCTCCTCCATCCTCCCCACTCCATCCTCTGCACTCCATCCTCTCCATATGCTCCTCCATCCTCCCCACTCCATCCTCCTCACCATTATCCACCCCTCCCCGGCATCCTTCCACCATCCCTACTCCTTCTACTGTTCCTACTCTCTCTTGTTCCCCCTTCTCTATTCTCTTATCCTTTTCTTCCCTTTCTCCCTCTTCTTTCTGCTCCTCTCCATTCATTCCCTCTCCCTCATTCCATCTCCCTCTCCTGGTTTCACACCCTTTTCCCTCCCCCTATCCCTTCACTCCCTGGGTACAGAACACAAGACTAGATGCAGGAAGCCCCAAAAAAGGCACGTCTGTCTCTGGAGAAACTAGAGGATGATGGGAGCTGGAAGGAAGGAGAAGACACAAATATACAGTAAAGCATACAAATCAGATCCAAATCCCAAGTGTCTCCACTTACATAAGCAGAGTTGAGAAGAACTTAGCCATTCTTATAGAGGACATACAGGTCTGTGTAATGACTCATGTGTGAGCTTTCGAGATGGAGGTTAAAAACCTTCTTCCCAGTGACTCCTTGGGGATCTGGCTGAAGTAAATCTTAAGAAAGTATTCTAAATCCTGGTTACCAGAATCACCTGGGACTGTCTCGGGGGCCTCCTGCATCTGCAGTGTGTCAGAGGCCTAGAGAGTCTGGTAAGAGGTAGGGAGCTTGTCTTGAAGCCAACCTGCAGAGCTGATTCACCAGCCTGCTGAGCCTCCGCACTGACTCCAGAGCTGAATGAAAGAGCAGCATCAGCTTCTCTTCCCACCACTAGGACAGGAGGATGTCTCTTGAGGCCTTCAGACTCTGGTGACAAGAGTCTGTTTGTTCCTTCCAGAGGACTTGATAAAGAGAAGACTCCATCTACAGCCACCCAGAGTGATGGAACCACTCAGGCATACAGACCGGGCCAAGGAGTCCCAGAACTGGAAGAAACCATGGGCTTTTATCTCATTTAGCAACACACGGCTGCAGGCAGCTTCATCATCAGAGGTAGCTGTCTATTAGCCTTTGACAGTTGTTGCCACACAAAAGGAAAATGGAAGAAAGGATACTTGAGACTTCTGGGGGTACCCTCACCCTTCCTGCTCTGGTAGGAATACATCCTCTTTTCCCTTTTAATACTTGAGATCCTTTATCAACACCTGAAGTCTTTGATCGCTAGTAAATTCTCTGGCCTCTATCAAACATCTTTAAAAATCTTTCCCAAGCTGCATAACTATTACAGAGCTTTTGATGACAATGTGGTGATTCTTGTCACCACACCAAAGCCCCCACCACCCACCCCCACACACACACCATCAGACTTTTCTAGGCTATAAATAGCTAATGGTGACAAAGACAAGGAAACCTCTTAGGGACACCTGAACTGAACAGTGGTCTCTGAGAAAGCAGAGACTGGGGTCCTGTCCTCCATTCTCAGTACCATGGGAGATACTTTGAGGAACGTGGCTGCTTGTTGTCTCAATCCTAGTATTAATTAACCTCTCCGTCCGACAGAAGGTCAGCTGCCTCCTTGGAACCTTGATTAGAGTTCCCGGGTAGTCATTATAAGAGGAATCACTGAGTAATGAGTCCAGGAATGTTTTCCTTGCGTATGCTCTGGTGGATGTCTGTGTATAGGCCCCTTCCCATAGTACATCTGCCTCGGGTGGACTGTCCTCTCTCTATGCTGTCCCAGGCTGGAAATGGGGCCCAGCAATAAGCAGACTATATGTCTTTGAGTTTGAACTAGATGGTGAGATGGTGACCAGGAGTATAAGGAGAGAAACAGTCACAGCATAAGCCACACTCACTGTCCTGAAGCTGGTAAGACAGCCTTCTCTCCTTCCCTCCCTTCAGTCTTCTACCACAATGCAGAAGCAGCTCTCACAACCCCAGTTTATCACACAGGGAACTTATGTGGTTCTAGGGGCAGCGACTCCATTTGACTGTTCATTGATGTCACCTTTTCTTCTATAGTGAACCTTCTGCTCGAGATGTCAAGCCAAAAGGACCCATAATCAGAGAGCTGAGTGTCAGAACCATGGTGGGGAGACATCTGGAAACATCCCAAGGCTGAGGAAGGACAATGTCTGCCCCAGAGGTGCCCTGATCTCCCTATGTGTTACTGTGGGAGCGGGAAGGTTGCCACATCTCCCAGCGCACTCAGGCTTGTTGAGAAACACTGGTTTAGGCAAGGCAAAGAGCCAAGTGAAAATTTAACTGTCCCTCACGGGTGTCAAGGCGCACAATAAAAGTCTCCCTTCAACAAGCTACCACAGCTGGCAGCGAGGCCTTTCTGACAGCTGGAAGCAAGGACTTTAAAGGCTGCTGGGAAGATCTCCCTTAACCTCAAGGGGCTTTCTAGACATTTGCATCAGACTTTTGGGCATGGTTACTTCCCTAAGCTGAGAACATGACTTCTGAAGCTCTAAAGTGGAACCTTTGCCATTTCAGACTGAACACTTCCCCAAGGGGCAGTTCCATCTCTGGCTAGAGGATGAGCGGCCCACACCAGTCCTTCTCCCTTTCATCCGTACCAATGAAACCTTGTTTTTATTTTTGGTATTTGTTTTGTGAATTTGAAAGGTAGCATACAGGGCAGCAGGTTTCTCCCCAGCACTTCCACGTTTGAGTCATTGGGCTGTTCTAGTTCATCCCTGACCCCACCCCACCCTTCCATACCCCTACTTCTCCCCTTCCCTTAAACAGGCATCTCAGCTACCTTCATGCTGCATGAATTCTATTACCATCACCACCACCACCACCCTGTCTCTTTCTGTCTAAGAGGTGTTTGGTGTTGCGATCCATCCAGGTGGCTATGTGACAAAGTTACAGTTAACAATGTATACGCAGAGTTTCTGGGGATAATTTGTTGCCATTTCCTAGTTCCCATTTTATTTTTTTCCTGCTTTCGGAGCATAATGTGCTCTGAGGGTGTAGCAGACACTTTGCCGGCATGAGGCGAAGGCACAGATCAGACCTCAACTAAAGATGGTGAGATGGGAAGACGGGAACTTTTCTTGTACGGCAGAGCCCTGCACTGCCCAAACGAATCCTGTCATCTTTCCACTCTCCTCTTCAAAACCCGAACGCAGCATTCTGTCTTATTTGACTTGAGTCATTTATCCTGGAAAGTACGAAAACGAAACCTTTTTATTGAGTGTTTACCTCATGCTAGGTAGCTTGGATGAGATCTAAGCGTCATTGTATGGGGCTTACTTTCCAGCAGAAGAGGACAGTCTAAAGCATCAAGCATGTGGGATCTCAGAAAGTCACTGTGCCAGTCAAGAAAATAAGAAAATTAACCAAGAATGCAGTTCTGAAGGTTCGGGAGGGTAGGGGTTCAGGGGATACTACTTTAAGCAGTCTAGAGGAGTTATGATCAAAAGAGCAACATCTGAATTCAGACCGAGGGAGATGAGGGAGCCAACTTGGAGAGGAATCTAGGAAGAGATCATCTTGGGAATGAGAATAGCAAATTCAATGGCCTTAGGGCAAGAGGGCACCTGGAATATTTAAGGAATGGGGGAGAGGAAGACAGAGAGGGAGAGGAAAACAGTTCTGAAATTCAATGGAGAGAAAGTCAATAGATAGAGGATAGTTTAGTTTAGTCAAGATTTCTCAATGAAGTTATAGTTCACAAAGTGAACGAAAAGCTTTAAAACCAGTATATGGACCCTCTGGTTTTCCCATGGACCTGCTGGCTTTCCTCGGAGACAGGTGTGGATGGCTACTGTGCTCACGGGCTCACTCGAGATGCTGGCTGGGCTTTCCAGGGTCCCCATTTGACTCCTCTTCCATACAGGGTTCTGCTCACTAACGAGTGGAGTAAGAAAGACTGCAGTGTTGGAGTCCCTCAGCTCTACCTTCTCATCTAAAAGTACTGGTGCCGCGCTGTAGCCCTGGGGACCTGAATTAGGTCAGATTTATGGATGAGCAGCAAAGCATAAGGAGAAATTTGGTATAGCTCACTGCGGCGCATGCCAGCAGCATCTCTAATTTCTCTGTGACCACCGCAGCCTACCACAGTGATTACAACCTACTTGCTGCAAAAGAATTCAAATTAATTTGACTGAGTCAAAAGCAAATTAAAATGTAACCCACGGGCCCTTCATGCAGGGACCACTGGGAGGCCTAAGCGTACACTTGATGAAGATGCACAGCCTGAGGGGCTCTCTCCGATTCTCTTTCCACCAGAGAACAAATACCCACCTACGTCTTGCTTCCTGCACCCCCTATGGCATCAGAATGCAGGAGTACTTATTCCAGACCACCTTGGAAGGGTTGCAGTTTTATCTGTCCGTTTTAACTCCATCTCAAAACACCTTAATAGTTGACAGAGTGTGGAAGGAATAAAAGGCAGACTCTTGCCTTTGACCCCACCAAACCTTATAAAACTCTCTCCCTCAATAAATGGCCTGTTTCAGTCTTTCATTATTCCCAAGATTGTGAAATCTTACTTTGGGGAAAAACTCACATGTGGCCTCAGGCTACACTCTGGCCTGTAGGTGTTTATGCCCCTCTGGGGGCAGTGGATGGGGGTTGTGGGTGTTTATGCCCCTCTGAGGGGCAGTGGGGGTGTCTGTAGGTGCCTATGCTCATCTGGGGGCAGTGAGGGGGCCTGTAGGTGCTTTTGCCCCTCTAGGAGAAGTAGGGGCGGGAGGGGAAGGTGTCAGCCCTCATCAACCCTATGGCTGTGCCCAGGCCTCGTGAGGTATTCTTTTCGTAAAGGGTATTTCGCTCCAAGTGTACTGGGAGTGTTTAAAAAACAATGAGGTTTAGAAATAACAAAAGGCAGATGTTGACTTGTTTTGCGAGAAATGGAATCAGAGAATGAGGCCCCTGCAGATGTAATTTGAGGCAGAAATACTTCATGTTGGCTCCCAGCCCTGCTGGTACCCAAGATACTCCTTGGAATTGAGTTAGGAGTCCTGCAATGTACCATGCAAAACACCGAGTCCTTTGTTCCATTTCAGGACGTGTGTGTGTGTGTGTGTGTGTGTGTGTGTGTGTGTGTGTGTAGTGTGTACATACACACACATGGGTGCTATGGATGGATTTTCTTTTTCTCCAACTTTACCCCCAAATAGTCACAAGCGCATGAATCCCAGGTAGCAGGAATGGAGTCATCTCAAAGATGGTTTCAGCAATGTGCAAATGCTGCAAATGTGTGCCTTGTCTACAGCTTGGAGATCCCAGGGAACTAAGATCATGGCTTCCCTCTTCACTGGGGGATCTGTACTGTCGAGTGGAGTGTCACAATGGGTATTTCCAAGCTCCTCCCCTCTGTCCCTGACTTGACCATTGTAGGGGGGAAGCTTTCCTCCAGCAACAACAGAATGAGCTGCAGTTGGCAGGAACAGCAGGATGGGTGGACCCCGCCTCCTTTTACTCTATCCTCTGCCCAAGGGACCATGGGAAGTTATTTAGTAAGCGCTGCCCTTCTGCCAGCATCCCACATGGTTAAGGTTTAATGTTCTCTTGAATTGGAATCTTTATGGTACAAGACCACCTTTATGGAGAGGCAGCCACAGACGTGTTAGGAGAGAATAGGAGAAAAATGCATGACTGTGTGTGTGAGAAAACAAGGGCCGAGTGTGAGCTTTGTGTGTGCAGGTGTCAGTGCTGGGTGGATTCCCTGGACTAACTACTCACATCTTATTTAAGAGCCCGGGCTGAGAAGTCCGTGCACCATCTGCAAACGTATCCACTCCAGTAGAGCTGCTCCAAGGCTATCTCCTAAGAGAGGAGGCAGGTTCAACTTAGGAAGGGAGATCCCAGGTAACAGGAGCCCACGGATGATACCAGCCAAGTAGCCAGCTCACCCAGTCACTTTCTTCTCCACAGGAATGGGTGTGAATAAGTGTGAGCTTTAGGTAGGGTGGACTAGGTTAGAAATCCAGCTGTGGTATCCCTCACCACGAAAACGTGTGATTGACTAAATGTCCCCAAGTCCCAATTTCTTCATTCATAAATACTCCCTAGAAATGCCCAGAGAGACATGGAGAATTCATCCATTGCCGTTGCCTGGCGAATAAATACAGCTCTCTCACCAGATTAAACCAAGATGGGAAAAATTCATTCCATATGTTCAGGTAAATAATTGACAAGTTTCAAATTGCCTTCTAATTTGCCAACAGAGATTTCAGTCTCACATCCTTAGGCACAATGGGGTCACTTAAGATGCTACAGCTGTAGGTACAGACCTTCAGCTCCTACTCATAGGGAGCCTGGGAGGGCTGGACACTCCTCATACACACAGGGACTTTTCTCAACAGGCATTTAGCAGGCCTGAACCATCAAGATATCTTCTTGGAGACAGCGATGGAGCTGCTTCAGCCTACCAAGGTCTGTCTGTTTGGGACCCACCATACCCAAAGACATACAGTGAAACCGCATCCATGGTGGACCTCGGGCGGCATGCCAACACAAGATAGAAGCATCTTTGTGAAAAATACAAAGCCAAGATGCCTGGTCCCCTCAGTCCCAGCAGAGCATCCAGCTCATCTGAACCAGGAGGTAAGGAAGCCCTTGCTTTGATACAGGAGGCACCATAATGCTGTCAAAGCGAAGAACTTAAGAGTCAGAAGCTTGTACAGATTCCGCAGCTGCCACTAAGATGCAACGGGAATGGAGGCAGGGAGAGGAGGAGGAGGAGGAGGAGGAGGAGGAGGAGGATCGTGTTATGACTTCAATTCCATATTATAACTCCATTCTGGAATACTTTTCAGAATCTTACACAGCTAAGCACTCTATTTCCCAGGCCCCAAGGATTATCATTGCACCTGTAACAGCAATCAGAGAGACTATTTAAGAATTAGATTTGAACTCAAGTCACATGGAACGTGAGGTTAAGTTCCTTAGAAAAAGATTTCTCTGTAGAGATTCACACATGGAAGGTTTAGAAGGACTGTCTTGAACACCAGAAAGGAACGAGGGAAGCAAGCTCAAGTCTGTGGAGGAGTAAGTTGGCTTCGGATGTAGTTATAGAAAAAAAAAACCCTCCATCTCTTCCCATGGGGTTTTCTGGAAGAGGGAGAGCCACCCAATCGAGATGAGGGGTGCTTTCTCCCACTTGGCTTCTCTTAGTCACTGGGTGTGGACTGCTTCTAGAGAGAAGCCATGCTTTGGATGTGGCAAATCCTGTCCATCAAAGGCAATTTCCAAATACAGAAGCAGCTGTCCTGGCAGCTGGGAGAGGTGTCAGGGTCTTGGATGGTCAGTGTGGATGGTTTGCCACAGATCCCAGAGCTACAGTAAAGCACTTATGGGCTGCTTGGTCCATCTGCATGAACTCTATTTCCTCTGTGTGCATACAGGTTTCTTCTCTGTCTCTGTCTCTTTCTTTCTTTCTTTTATTTTTTCCTGGAAATATATTTACAACAGAAACGCTGCCGGGTGGAACTTGGCCTCTGCTGTTGCTGTTGACCTTAACTCTACAGACTTGTGGTTTGGCTTCGCCGCCCCCCCCCCATTCCAGTTTCCCTTTGTCTTAGCTTAGGTGACCCAAGGTTGGGTGCTGAGGTCACCGGGCTTTCCTCAGCATGTCACTGCACCCCTGTGCTTGTCCATGTATCATCAGAATTACTCAGCCACACTACAGGATGTCAACACAAGCATGTGGTTGCACCTTTTATGTAACGAGTCCTTGCCTCCTCCTGCTAATCAGGGACCATTATTATTACCTAGATTGGTGACTCCTTTCCTTGAATTCTGGTCTCTTAATAGGATGAGCAATAAAGAAATAAGGAATAAGAAAAACAAATTCCCACAGGCAGCTCACTGGGAACGAAGAACTCAGACAACTCATCCATCTTACCTGTGTCCTTTAGGTATGTGCTGTACCGAGGCCACAGCACAACACCATGCTGGTTGGTTTCCAAGGTACAGTGTCCTGGAGGACATTGCTGTCCCCAGGCCTACTGGGGTAGGGTGTGTAGAAGGAAAGGATAGAGATCTGGGCTCTTCACAAGTACTCATGATAATGAAGGCACATGTATCCTCTTCGCTGTCAGCTAGTAGTTAGGGACTCACTATGTAGCCACGTAAGTGCATGGAGTGCATGGAGTGCCAGAGCGCCAATGAAGTACAGCTCACTGGGGTCACCTATCAGTGGTGCCAGAGCTAGCCACACTACTTTCTGTTAACAGATGCTGCTGGGCCACCAAATATCTTACAGGATTGTACAAACCTCACAGTCAGACTAGCCATGCTCGAGGACCTGACTTTCAAATGGAGTATAAGGATACATTGCATCTACTTTTTAAAATAAAATAACATTTAAAAAAGATTTACTTCTTTACATTATGTTAGGTGTAAAAGCATCTACCTGTATGTGTGCATGTAGGTGTGCCAGATGTATGTGTAATGCTCATAGAAACCAGAAGAGGGTCTCAGGTTCCCTGGTACAAGAGTAAGATGGTTGTAAGCTGCTATGTGGGTGATGAGAATCAAATCAAATCCTCTGTAAGAGCAGACAGTGATCTTAACTACTGAGATACCTCTCTGGTCCCATAAAGTATCATTTATTAAGTTTTTATGTATTAGTCAGGATTCTCTAGATTCACAGAACTTATAGAATGAATCTCTCTCTCTTGTGTGTCTCTCTGTCTCTCTGTCTGTTTCTCTCTCTCTGTGTGTCTCTCTCTGTTTCTCTCTCTGTCTCTCTGTCTGTCTCTTTGTCTCTCTGTCTCTGTCTTTCTGTCTCTGCCTCTCTGTCTCTCTGTCTCTCTCTGTATAGGGACTGTAGGGAATTTATTGGAATGGCTTGTAGGCTGTAGTCCAACTAATCAAAAAATGGTTAGCTGTGAATGGAAGGTCCAAGAATCTAGTATTTGCTAAGTCTCACAAGGCTGGGTCTCAGCTGGTCTTCAGTATATTCTGAAATCCCAAAAAAGTAGGCTCCAATGCCAGTGAAGGAATGGATGTCCTAGCAAGGTAAGGGCAACCAGGCAAAGAGCAAAAGCATCCTTCTTCTATGTCCTTATGTAGGCTTTCAGCAGAAGGTGTGGCCCACATTAAAGGCATGTCTTCCCACCTCAAGATTAGGATCAAAAGTCTGTGTCCTCCTACCTCAAGATCTGGACCAAAGGCATGCTGTCTTCCAACCTTAAGGTCCAGATCAGAGGTGTGTCTTTCTACCTCAAAGGTCTGGACTAGAAATGGAATCACCCACTTCAAACCAAGCAGAAAATCTCTTACAGTTGTATCCTCCATTTTTGGATTGTAGTTAATTCTGGATATAGTCAAGTTGACAACCAATAATAACCATCACACTATGTAACCTTTACAACAATTTTCCAGATTATCTGGACATAATTTTGAAAAAGCTACCTGGAATTCTTGTCAAACTCCAGTCTGCCCAGGCCTACTGGGGTAGGGTGTGTAGGAGGATAGGATGGAGAGCTGGGATCTTCACAAGTACTCATGATCATTCACTTCAGAGAAGACAGAAAACCCAAGCCCTTTAGGTAGCCCCTCTCTGGCCAGTACTATAAGACCTTACCAGTGGTATCAGGACACCTACAGCAGCTTCCCAGAAGACCTCCCAGGCCTGTGGTAGACTGGATATCCAGGAAGTGGCAGTAAAATGGACATCACTAGTTAACCATTGAAACTGGTAATATCAGAGTTTTGAGTCGTTGTTGTTTTAATCAAAATGGTAAGAGAAAACTAGGCAAAGAGTCAGGAAACAAGGAGCCAAACTCCTCCAGGTTCTGAGTGCCATATTGGCCAATGCTAGTGTGTTTTCCTTCCCTTTAGTTTAGGATTCTTAGAAATCCCTCTGGCTCTCTGTGCTCCTGAGAAATTCTACGGAGCATATACTCTGATGAACTATTTCTTTTGTCTCAGAGACAGAGGGAAGTATGGCTTGACAGTAATAAATGACTATACTGTACAATTACTTAAATATGAGTCTCCGGCAAAAGTGAAATGACTTGAGGCTTCTTAACAAATACCAGCTTTAAGCTCAGTAAATAATGGCTTGTGTCAAATTTGTTTATTAGTACGGGTAATTTGTTCTTAACTAGACATATTTTATACTCAAAGTCATGTTTTACTAGAACTACATAAAGCAATTGTGCAATTGATGATAAATATGTCACTACTGGTAAGTCATTAATTCAGATGATGCTAATTAAAACCACACTCACTGCCTAGAGCACAGGAAAAAAAAAAGAATGCATCCATAAATAAAGTAGACACAGTCAAATAGCAGATGATGTGAAAAGGAGGTAACTCTGAGAACAACGAGGACATGGTGTGTGGGTGCGTGTGCGCCTGTGTGCATACATGCATAGGTGTGTGCGTGTGCGTGTGTGTGCGTGTGTGTGTGTGTGTGTGTGTGTGTGTGCACGCGCGCACGTACCTGTGTGTGTATGTGCCTGTGGGTATGCATGTGGGTGTGCACATGTGCCTGTATGGGTATGTATGGATATGTGTGTGTGTGTGTGTATGTGTGTGTGTGTGTGTGTGTGTGTGTGTGTGTGAGTGAACATGTGCCTGTATGTGTGCATGTGTGTGCATGTGCACATGTTATGCACATACATGCATGTGTGTATCAGACAGTCATCAATCAGCTATAATTCACAAGACATCCTATTGGACACTCTAGTCAGAACTTCTTGGGGAGCATGAAGTTAAGATGAGGAAATGGAGAATCTTAGCAGTTAAGTACATAAGAGAACTTGCTATGAAAGTACACAGGCCATCAGCCTGCTTCTAGGTTCAATGAGAGACCCTGTCTCAGAAAAAGGCAGCGAGTGATAGAACAAGATACCCAAGGTCTTATTCTGGCCTCCACATGTGTGTGCAGGGCCATGCACACTGACATGTACACAGATGAGCATCCAGCACAAACACTCACTCACACAGGCAAACACAAAATAATAAATGCATTTGAAAAGTTTTATGAAAAGGAAAGATAAAGAGTCAGTGGGTGTGCCAAGCAGAGAACTGTATCAGAATGAGGTGTCAGAGAGAGGAGGACCTTGTAGCTGACACATCAGAAGTGGGAAGGAACTTCTGTATCAGTTGCTTCCTGATACTGAGATAAAATGCCATGACCAAAAGTGATTGATTCATAGAAGAATGAACTGATTTTACAGTCCCAGAGGGATGAGAGTCCATGACTCTGCGAAGGGAAGGCAGCAAGAGGCAGTCACCATGGCAGGAGCAGGAAACAGAGCCAAGCACAAAGCAGAGAAAGCCAGCCAGCAGTAGCCCAAGGCTTTCAAGCCCAAAGCCCATCTCCAGTGTTGTACTTCTTGAGCAAGGTTGTACCACCCAAATCTCCCCCAAATAACTAAAAACAAGTATTCAAATACTGGGGTCATGGGGAATATTGCTCTTTTAAATTTCAACTAATGCTCTAAGCCTATGGGCTTTGATAGCAACTATGGGGGAAAGACCTGGGAACTGCTATTTCCATTAAAATTGTCCATGAACCTGTACCAAAAGAATTGTCTAGACCAGTGGTTGTCCATGACCTGAGGGTTATGACCCCTTTGGGGGTTGAACAACCTTTTCACAGGCATTGCCTAAGATGAATGGAAAACACAGACATTTCTATCATGATTTATAAAAGCAGCAAGATGAAGTGTTATTCTTTTATATTAGTTATGAAGGAGCTTATATGTATAGATATATGTTTATGTATCATAACATATATCAGTTATGAAATAACAACAAAATAATTTTGTGGTTGGGGTCACCACAACGCGAGGAACTGTACTAAAGGGTTGTAGCATTAGGAAGGTTGAGAACTACTGCTCCAGATAATTTTGGGTCCATATTCCTACTGAGAAGACAGACAGTGGACCAAAATTTCTGTTGGCAGGTATATGGGAGCTATGAGTTAAGTGAGAATTCTGACAGCCAAGGAGAAATCAGGCAGACTGGGGTGTCAATCTCCTCTGTCGAGAGGCTGACTGCCACTTTTTATAATTTTTGACTACAGACTGAGAAGTCCAAGAGTATCCAGTGATTTCATAGAACTAGGCAAAAAAAAAAAATGTGAAGGAACAGGAGTCCTAGGCCCACCGAGGGGGAAAGGAACCTAATAACTATTCCCTGGGTATCCTCTGATACTGCAGGTGCCACACACCAGGAAGATGAATTACCTAGAAACCAAATGGGTCTCACAAGAACTGAAGTTTATTCTTGAGCATCTTGTTCCACGATGGGTTAGGAGAATCTGATTCTAAGATTAAACTGTCTGGCTTTATAACATTATAACATTAGCCAGAGAGGTGAATCCTTTCTCTATAAATGTCTCTACACAATGTTCAACATGTAATCAGATCTAATAAGGCATGCCAAAAAAACATCTTGATTGAAAACCCGGAGGAGAGCAGAAATCAGAAGATAATTTATAGACCCATAAAATGGTTATCACATAAAATCCACATCCAGAGTCATCAGACAGATGTTTAATTCCTGTTCTAATGTGCCCAAGGAGTCACTTGACAAGAGGGAGAAAGGATGGAGTGATCACAAGTAGGCAAATGGGAAGAGCAGAGTGAGATTCAGCAACCAAGCTGACAAGGGGCCAAAATCAAAATGAAACATCTCTCGGAGGAGGCATAGAGAATCAGAGTAAATAACAAACCCGACAGAAATAGCTGATGGAGCTGGCAAGATGGCTCAGTGCACTTGTCTCCAAACCTGGTTACTTGATTCCTGGAGCCCTTGTGGCAGGGGACAATGATTGCCTTGAGTTGTCCTCTGACCTCCAGGTGAGCCACTGTATGCATGGGCCCCTTCCACCAACAACTAAAATTTAAAACTATAAAAATAGTAGCAAATGATTTCATAAGATCCCTGTAATGAGATTCCAAAGTAAGTTAGGGCATATGAGTGAAAGTAATATTTGAAGAGTAAGTGGAAATTTTTTTAATGATGAAAAACTCATAGATACAAGAAATTCCATGAACCCCCAAACAGAATAAACATAAAGAATATCATACCTAGGATAAAGAATTGACTCCTTAGGGGTTATGGACAACAGTTTAGCAATTCTATAAGTAACTGTCTGGCTTGCATCACTGCTAATTAACACAGTGTAGTGTTCCCACCCTGACCAATCTCAAGCTACTTATGTGATGACATTGAACAAGGACACGTAGCAAAGCTAACACAGTGGCACCGACCTACAGACATTCTACAGAGCAGGCAGACACAAGCAGCTCATGTCCATAGAGGTCAGGGAAGAGTCATGAGGAAGCAGCAAATTGTCAGTATTAGGTGCTTAATGCAGAATATGGACCTGTACACCTACGTGATTTAATTTTAATGAAGCTGTTTTTGTCAACAGACTTGGAAATATTTGAAAACTCCAACAATCTTCAAAGTCCTGTTAGTTCCTTGTTTGGGGGGGGCATTGGTCTGGGACAATGGAGGTGTGTGGTGATTGTGGTGGGTTTTATAGCTGCTTGCTTTTTGGTCTACCAATCTCAACACTCGCAAAGGTAAATTTTATGGTTTGCACATTACAGTCACAAATCTTTAGCTGTAAAATACGTGTGGCTATCCAGTGACCCACCCATGTAAACTCTAGAGAATCTATCCTGTATATTCATTCTGACATGTTCATCACTGATTTTAATGATAGCATGAGACATGACTGAGATTCACAAATAGGGGAATGGTCAGAAGACTTGCTGTCTAGCACAGAATGCCTCCTTGTTCAGCAGTTAGAAAGCTGAATATGTGGTTGCTCCAGGTAGGTGTAGAGAGGTATCCAGGTTAAGAGCTTTTACATCACACACGCACTCTGCCTACATTTTGAAAATTCACACATACAAATACATTTTCTATTCCAGTGGTAAGTAAACATAAGCTGACTTCAATCAAAATAAGATAAAGACAATTTCAAACCAAGAAAACAAACAAAAAGCTGTTAGTGCAGTTTGGGGCCAGCATACCTTTACAACAGTTCAAGATCTTGGGTTCTAGCCTATGAATCACTCACCACTCTGAATGAAAAAGGAGACCAGAGGTGCACTCACTCCATGCACAAAGCTGCACAGCATGGCGTGCAGCCCGGAGCCCTGAGGCTTTGCCTTTCTTGTGCTGGATGATCAGCCAGGGCTTGCACACACCAGGCGAGCAAAGGCCACTGAGCTAGCCCCTCAGCACCCAAATCACACATACCTCTGTAGCGTTTCTACACTAGCTTTCTGGGGGGAGGGAGATGAGCTCAGTGGAGCAGCAGTTTCCAAAGGCAAGTAAAGGATATCTCTGAGAGAGATTTTTAAAAGAGACAAGGAAGGTGAGGACCCTGGAGATCTGTGTCCTTGGGGTTGGAGGAAGAAGGCTGAAAGGGAAAAGTCAGAGAAACTATAGCTTGGCGTGATCTGCCACTTGAAACAGGACAGAATATACAATCGGCTCCATTCTCTGTTGCTCAAACTGCTATTCAGATTCCATCTTGATAGTTTTTGAGAAAGCGTCATCACCATAGCTATGTACACATGCTTGTTGAAGTCGGAGGGGTCCAATACCAAGTCTAGGAGGCTGGCTTTTCTGAAGACCTAGTGCTAAAAAGAATGAGGCACAAGATGTGTGTATGGGAACCGGACACCACAGTAAGTTAAATAACTCCATTCTTGTAGACTTAACTTCCCAGGACAATCCAGAGTGCAGATGTGAACAAATGACTAACTCAGCGCTTCTTGATTTTGATTTTGCATTTTCTTTGTGGGGAAGAGAGAGGGATGGCAACCCCCTGCACTATGAATAAAGCCAAATGCTCTTGTGCTGTGCAGAAGGAACTCAAAGCAGGGAACCCAGGAAGAGCAGGGCCCAATAGGTGTTCCTTTCGAATGGAAAATGGGTTCCACTCAAGAGGAAGGCAGTTGCCCCACACCAGGTTGGCAAACTCTGAGCTTATCGTGGAGACCCTAGGCATCTGAGGGTGCGTGCTAATGCAGTCCTCAATGCCTATGCTCCAGACAACAGCTGGCTGCAGAAGCAGGAAGTGCTTGCCAGACACTGAGATGGCTGGGGGAGCTCAGAGACAGAAAGAGAAATGACTTTCCTGGTTGGGAATACTTGTTTTCTGCTTAGGCTGTTGTTTCTTCCCACATATCAGTGCACATTTACCAAGAACATCCGAAAAGTCTGTGATGTGGTCAGAACATGGATTTTCACCTCTGAAACTCCAGGTGAAGTTTGGCGACCGTTGGGATGGTGTCAGCAGACGGGGGGGTGGGGGGGTGGGGAGGGTGGGGTGTCTTAAAACTGGGTCATTGGGAGAGGCTGGTGCTTTATTCATGGAGTTGATTAGTTATCACCATGTGAGCTATGGAAAGGGGCACTACCTTAGTTTTGGTTTATGCTCAATTCACTCACATGTTTTTCTGCTATGCTACAATGCAACAACCAAGACCCAATGGCACATGTGTGCTCACGATGTGCATTCCCAGCCTGCAGAACCCTGAGCCAACTGCACTTCTGTTATGACTTGTCCAGCATCTGGCTCTTTCGTTATAGCAACAGAAGATGGATTATATAGAGGTTACATTCAACCTTTTCATCCCGACATCTACTCCCTGGTTAATTAATTTTTTTTTTAATTTTTAAATAAATGTGAGATGGCTTGGCATAAATGCATCCCAGCCTACTGACAGTTGACACTCTGAGAACGTTCTTCTCAAGGACTGAAGCAGATGCTTAACGCAAAATGTATGGGCTGAGAGGAGAGAAAACACCCATTTCACACTCTTCTCTGAGTGAGCTTGTTCCCTCTGCTTTCCTCATATTAAGAAGGGATCTTCCCCTGGAAGCATCCCTGAACCACTTTTCTGCACATGTTCTCTCCATAATTGCTTGACTTCTCCACTTGAGACTGACAGAGCAAATACTGATGAGTGGAAAGTCCAAAAATGAGGCAGCGATTTGGCAAGCAGCTAACAAGCACCAGAAAATAAATGTAAGTCTTCAGGTAATCAGGGCAGGGGAGATTGCTTTAGAACAAGGGGAAATATGAGGCTCCCGCCTTGAATATAAATCTATGGTCATGTATGGTATGCTTGCCACAGAGATGAGAGCTCCAATGTGTGTATGTGTACAGTAGGCATGGAGGCTACGGATCCACCTCGACCCAGAAACAACCACAGAGACCTGCCCATTGGAGTTGTGATCTATCTAGGTCTAATCAATCAGGGTAGCAACCTGTCAGTCTTAGAGAGGAGTCATAGAGCTACTGTTGAGGGAGAAAGAAGACCCTGTGTGGACTGGTCAAGGAGAGATATGAAGGAGCATGGAGTGACTTTCCTGCTCATGTCTTTCCCCAGCACATTCTTCGGCCCATCACTTTGCTCATGCGTGACTTCATTTTACTCAACCCAACTGCTTAATTTCTCCCTGGAAGCCAAGCCTCATTTCAGTAAAAACACCACTTTCTTTAAAAAAATAAATAAATAAAACATAATAAGATAAAACAAAAAAACCACCGTGTCAAAGTTGGACAAGGAAATTCAAGAAGGAAAGGGGTCCCAAGTGCAGGCATGAGAATTAGAGACCCATTTGTTCCCACGCCCATGAGTCCCACCAAAATACTAAGTTAAAAGCTGTAGCATACATGCCGAGGACCAGGTGCAAACCTGAAAACGCAACTTACCTCAGTCACACAGCAAATTACTGGACTCAATCACTGTTCCTGAAGCTTCCAAAAACTCAAACCGAACCAATCCAAGCCAAACAAACAGCCCACAGCAGCAAAAACAAACAAATAAACAAAGCCCCAGTAAACTTCTGTGATTGGTTCTCTACCTAAAACCTTTCACAAGTGGAGAGTGACGCGTGCCACATTTGGTAAGAGCTATAGACAAAGCACAAGACAAGGGTCATGTCAGTTAGAACGGTCAGATTGAGGACAACGGGTTACATATCTTCAAAATATAGACATTTCAATCACGATTACCAGAAAGTAAACTAATAGCTCATAATTGTGTTTCTGTTGGCCGTTACTGTTGACTTTAACAGTGTTTGTTAATACGCTTCGTGTTCTTAATATCTATTAGGTCATCAAACATTTATCATCTTTATTACAAAGTGCTCTTACGCTGCTCACAAGCTCCCTGGCGAATTATAGTGCCAGGTAGCAAGTGTTTCTTGGCAGAACATGAAATGCAAGCTGCCCCGTCTCAGACTCATGCACCATTTGCTAGAAGAGTAGGTACCAAGAGAATCAGCACCCTCTCCTCCAGCTGAGCAGACTGACTGACGGACTCACAGGAAACGCTGATAATCTAGAACAGGAAAGTTTTCTCTAATGTTGGGGTTTATGCCATAGAAGTTTTTATAATCAGTGAGAACACAAATCCATACGTAGATACACGTAAATTCACTGTGGCATTTCTGAACATAGACAGGATGTATTTTGACCACATTCACCCCCATTACTGAAATCCCTTCCTACTTCTAATGATCCCTTCCTGATCCCTACTGGTTCTCCTTCTAACCCCACAAATTCTGGGAGGAGACAGAGAGAAAGGGGTGGTGGGAGGGAGACTGAATCCAACCATCTAATCTTTCTTGCTCTCGCTGGACAAACAGTAATATTAGGAGACAGGAGAATGGTTCTTTTGCCAATTTCTTAGAAATATAATAATTTCCCTCCAAATTTAAAATTTCACTTGGCATTAAATGTTGATCTTTAGAGTCTTGATATGGAACAATGTACCCGGAAAGCACATGCACACGGCTTTCTGAGTAGAGAAGCAGCTCTGTCTTCTAAACTCGGGTTTTTCTCTCGGTCCTTTGCTTCCCTCCTAGGCTACACTTCTTGCCTTTAAATGGCTTCTCAAAGCCAGCTCTTTAAATCCCCATCTCAGACCTGCCCAGGTCTCTTCTTCTTTTGTAGACCCTTCCTGGATCTAGAGTCTAGCTTCTTGTTCAAACAGACCCACAAGCCCTGCTCCCCTTGAGCAGGTCCAGCTCTGGGCCTGGAAGAGTCCCCACTCCGAATTCTGTAGCTGGCCTGGGACTCTGTAGGAGTCTGAGCAGAGAATGGTAGAAAATACGGAATGTCAGTACATTTTAAATCTTTCTTTTCAAATGCTCTTTTCACTTTAATAATTTCCTTTCACCTTTAAAGGAGAAAAAAGTACAGTAAATATTCTTAGTACAGTAATAATTAATTTGAAAATTTTCCCCCAAACAGGTGCCCACTGTACCTTGGTAGAAACCAAGAATGTCCCCAAATCAAACTTCAGATTCTATAAGCTTACCACAGTCTAGCTAAATGGAGACAGGTACAAGCCATGATTCTCCATGGACAAAGGTGGCTAACGGAGAGTTGCAGATACACAGGTAGCCTGTGATTGTGGACCCCACTGGAAACAAAACAAACAACTGACAAAGAATCATTTAATCAAAATCAAATATAGCAAGGTCAGCATGGTAGCGTTTGCCGAGATGGTGAGCCTGGGGCTGCAGGATCTAGCTCACAGCAGCTAGATTCAAACGGAGACCATTTCCCAAGTCCCTATCTGAGCCTCCCTCATATTTCCCTTGCTGATCCATTGATTCTTCCAGGCCCTGGATCTGTCCAGAGGCAAGTCTGCCTCCACCTGGGTAGACTGGTTGTTAGAAACACAGGGAAAAGACTCCATCAGGCTGTGCTTTGCTCTAAGCAGAATACGTTCATACCAACAAGATGTTATCACTAATAGGATGACACAGACATTTTGAGGTCATAGGATCTAGAAGTATCTGAGTGTGTTCCAGTGTGAGTATATCCCTATAGTTAGTTCACTTACATTCTGGCATCAGAAGAGATATCAGTGGAAATTCAGACAGCATCCACACAACCTCACAGCATTCATTGTTCGCTCCACACAGCAGCACAGCAGTCTAGGCCACCTGTGTGTAAGTCTGAGAACTATGCTGACAAGACCCTTCCTCACCCACCAGAGTCTCTACCCAGGTTCCTATTTTGCATGCTAACAGAGGAGCTCACATATGTGCTCAGGAGTACCTGAAACCCAGGGCAACTTTACCCATCCCCATTGCTAAATTCTCCAGGAGATGTGTGTGTGTGTGTGTGTGTGTGTGTGTGTGTGTGTGTGTGTGTGTGTGTGTGAAAATTTAGTAGAACTAAGTTGAGATTCCAAGGGAAACTATTGGTGACCACAATCCCAGATGAGAACTCATATACCTGTTCCAGGCAGACCTGAACTTGAAACTGCAGCTCCTCATTTGAATAAAGAAGTCACAGTGCAGCCCTGTAGCTGCTATGGTCAGTGTTTGGATACTGTCCTAGCCTTCAGTGCTTATGAATTTGGAATTTCACACATTTTATTGGTTTAAAAGACTGTTTCTCTATTTTGTCAACCAGTGGTGAAGTCTGTGATCTACTTAACATTTTGTGTAAAAAAAAAAGTCTTTGCTCTGTTTAGTGAAATGAGTGTAGAGAGACTGAAATCAGCATGGAACTGGAGAAACCTAGATAACTCGTGAATTGTCTCTATCATCTTGATGGAATTACACTCACCCAGGCAGCAGCACATCTGTACAGGGCGTTTCTAGAGAGGTCTAACTGAACATAGAAAAACCCACCCTGGTGTGAGGGCTCCATCCCATGGGCTGAGTCCCAGACTCGTTTAAAGTGAGAAGGCAACTTAAGAACCAGCATTCACATTGCTGCTTCTTGCCCGCAGATGTCATGTGACCAGCCACCTTCTGCTATGCCTTCCCATTGTCTTCTGGCTTTTGTCACAGGGGAGAGAGAAGCATGGGAGACTTCTTGCAGGCTTTGTGCAGTGGTGTACTGGAATGGCTGGGGATGAGAAATCTCACTGATGTCAATGTTGAGAGTGTTAGCGTCTCCAACAGCACGTGTACAATTCAGAAGCAAAATCAATACAGAGAGGGTTCTGATTCTACCTCCATCAATCTGTCTGTCTGTCTGTCTGTCTGTCTGTCTGTCTGTCTCTTTTCCCTCTACCCATTTCCCTCCCTATCTTCTCCCTCCCCTCCTCCTTGCCATTGCAGCTGTTTCTCTCTGGCGGTCATAGAAGCTTCCACAAACACATGGGAATGCACTAGCCAGCATTTTGTCCTTCAGGGCATAGCTAAGTCCTCTCGTGGCTGCCGGGGGCCCCAGGATATACTTCTTGGGCAGGAAGATGGATTATGAGGTAGTTTATTTAGTCAAAGGATCACTTGTGAGCCAGGAGACATGGAAACTCAGAAAGCACAGTCGAAACCGAGTGCCTGCCGAAGAGGAAACCATCTGCACCTGGCAGGCAGCTCCCAAATCGGAACGGGCTGTAATGGAAAATCCACCTCCATTCCCCGGCAGGGCTGCCGCCCTCATCACGGGGAGTCTGGGTATTAAGTTTGGCAGTTCTCGTAGAGCCTGCCATGCCAGGGAGGTTATTAAAACTGAACTGGAATGGTTTCATAACTCAAACTGGAAACAAGACTGAGGAGAGCACTAACACGGAAGTGACAGAGCCGAACGAGGTAAAGCTAGATCTGCGTGCTGTCTGGGTCGGGTTTCAGGAGCTTCCACGTGTTAAAACAGGCTGAGAAGTTAGTTAAATAAATCAAAATGCCAAGTCAGACATTCAACACCCTGGGATGACTGACCAATGAGGAGACTCCGGTTCACTTTGTTTACTAAGCGTCACTGTGAAGAGTCTGTAGCTATAGCTCCATCCATTAAACATCTGTCCTAGTCAAGGAAGTCTCAGTCTCCAATGTCTGCCAGTGCCTCAAAGAACTGCAAGGGAGTTTCCTAGGAGAAGGGCACTCAGGGAGAAAAGAATCAGCGATGGGAAGAACATAGGAGGGGCACGTTGATAGGGTTATAAAGGTCATAGGTCAAATTCTTGCTGGGAAGATGTTCAATAACACATCTCAAAACACTGGCTAAAATTTTGGAGCATCTGACTTTTCTTCCCCACCCCCTGACCCCCCACAGTAGCCTGCATAGCATCTTCTGTACTCCGAAGGCAGACCAGTGTAGCTTCTCCAAGCCCTGAGACCAAACTGTGTGCTGTCTTCAGAGATAGAGTCTTAGATTCTGGTGGGGAACCAAGAGCAATGGCAAGAACATAAATTGTTTGGAGGATCAGGCTGTGGATGTCGTGTGCCTGACTCATGGTCCTGAGTTTTATGTGTGTCAGTCATGCTTCTGAGAAGACCATTAGTCTGTGTCATAGGGTAACCGCATTTAAGCATGTACATGCATGTGTGTTTGTGTGTGTATGTTAGATAGTATATAAAACAGTAGGTTTCCATGTTGCTTTGTTAAACACCCTAAATAGTAGCTATCCCTCTCTCTCCCTTCTGTTTCCTACCCTCCCATAGAGTTGCATGAATGCTATGGAGGGTGGGTAACCAATCACTTTCTGATTGGATTAAAGAGCTGCACAATAGGAGGGAACCCTTGCCTGCTTCTGTCAATCTGTCCAAGAACCCATGGCTAGAGCACTCACAGGCCCCAAGAGAGATGCTACTACAATCATTCAGCTGAAAGCACATAGCATCTATACACTAAAACATCACACGGCCTTCTGAACTTGTACCTCTCTATCCATAGATTAGTGCAGCCAGCAAAATTCATCAGAGATGTTGTGTTGTGCAGTGGATAGTGCTTAGCACAGAAACTTACAACTCCTCAAAATCCAAAGAGCAAGCGGCTATGGTGTGCCTGGCCACAGATGGAACTTTTATAGCACCGCCTCCTCGGCTCAAAGCTCATTCGGGAACATTATGGGGGAAATGGACGGAAAGAGTTTAAGGGCCAGAGGTCATGGAGGAGCAGGTTGAAAGAGTGTATTCTGGGTATGGCATGTGACCATCATAAACAGCAGCAGCTGTGGTTTCCTGCCCACACAAGATCATGCCAGGCAACATCCCAGCGTAGACCAGGGAGGAGGCCACAAACCCCCAACCCTTAACTCAGGAGCTATTAACAGTTGATGGGAAGGGGACTTAGTTTCACATAGTGGTATGATATCTGGTAGGTTGACCATGCTTTGATGAGTGGCCCTCCACATAGCACTCACATATGATACACATGTGTACATGCAGACAAAACACCCATTCACATAAAAGAATAAAATTACATTTAAAAACCAACCTGAGTGTTGGGTGAGTGGATATCTGGACTACCAGTGTCTCTCCACCCCTAGCCTTCCCAGGCTTAGCTCTCTATGAGCCTAGAGAGATGCCATGAGTATCCATAAGCCAGAGTAGCCATGAAGGAATCTTATTTCCCAGCCTGCTGATAGCTTACCATGTGATTCATGTACAAGCCCAAATGAGTGGCTCTCATCCCAAAGGGCGTCAAAACCATGCAGGGAACTTTAGATAACATACTTGTCTAGGCTCTACCACCATTAGTCAGCTTTGGGTTGACCTTGGATGGTGTTCATCAGGTCTGGGGCTTGTCTCTCTCACCTGCTACTGTCCCATTGCACTTTAATCAGGGACACTGCCTCGCTTCCATGGAAGGTTCTTGCCCAGGACCTTCTTCTTAGGCTCAGTCTACCTCAGACGCCTCCTCTGCTGTCCCTCTTGTCCCTACACCATCATACCCACTACCTACAGTTAGAATTAGCCCAGACAACACAACGTGGGGAAGAGAGTGGCCGATTCCTGGGTTTTGACCTAATGGAGTAAGCTCATTAGGGTGCATGGCTTCAGTTTCTTTTTATAGGAGACTTTTAAGTGCTCTTTTTCATAGACAGCTCCTGAGAGGAAACTAGGCAACTGGGGAGAGTGCAGTGAGGACAGGAGCCATCTTGGTAGGATGCTTCTGGTCAGCAAACATGGTAAGTAGAGAAGATGAAGTGTACGCTGTGAAAGCCCACCAGGTCTAGCGGTCTTGTGTCTCAGTTTTATCCCTATGGAGTTTTTCCCGAATGCCACAAACATGCCTACAAAGATTTAAAGACTTCTTTGCACTTACCTATTTACTTACTATTTTAACAACTATACTGTTGGCAAATATGTTCATAATCTTTCAGAATCAAAAGAATATTTTTTTTAAATGCAGGTATATGCCCGTGGTTTAAAAATAAAAAGATAGTGGTATCCAAAGAAAAGCAGTTTCAATGTGAAAACTCATTTCACATTTTTAAAGAAATAGTATCATTGAGATCCTAAGAAACTCTTAAATATTCTTTGTACCATAGTTATAAATCTTCAATATTCCAAATAGGCTCATGGCATTTTAGAAATTGCAAGACCCAACCTATCATAGGCTCCAGCACATAAAATCTGAAAAGCCATTTAAAAGATTTTCCTTTTAAAAGACAGTGCTCCCAGAGCTGCAAAGGACTTACAAGCGAGTGTTTTCCCAGTTCAGTAGGCCAGAAACTCAGAAGCCATTGCAGCCTCAGGAGATGAGGCAGCCTGCAGCAGATTGACCCTCCCATTGATTACTGAAGAAATAGTAATGAAATCCAGGCTGACATCACGACTCCAGGACACTGGAGACACCAGGAATGCAGAACATTTTTTGAGACAACCTAATGGCCGTGGGTGGAACCATGTATTCTGCCAAAGTCAGACTCCTTAGGCCAGGGCTGCCCGAGCATTTGAAAGAGTTCAGGTTAGCTTAGTGTTCCTGAGGGATACAACTTCATCATGACAGAGACACATGGGAACAGATGGCAAGCATGGCAGCCAGAGCAGAAAACTGAAAGATTTCATCCTTAACTACAAGCATGAAGCAGAGAGCAAAGTGGCGACGAGGTGAAGCTGTAAACTCTCAAAGTCTCCCTCAGTGATGCTCTTCAGCAAATCAATCTCTCTCCATAATGTCTACAGTCAATGCCATCCAAACTAGGGACCAAGTGTTCAAATGTCTGAGCCTGTGGGGTGGAGGCACCTCATTCAAACCACACCACCAAGTCTGTCAGAGCTATGGAGACACGTCCACGTTTCCCAGATGATCAAGATTTCACTCTGGAACAGAGTGTTTTCTAGGCTGGGTTTCAGTGTTCTTTTCTTTTGTCTTTCCTTACGATACCCACGTCCTTTGCTTTTGAATTAGGAACGTCTTCTATGTGCAGTTCTGTATTGAATGTTCATGGAAAGGGCATAACATTCTTAATTGACTTTGTACAACACTAGAGGTCAGGGGTTTCTTTGTTTATAAACTATCAGTTTCTTTTAATATTAAATTACTAGTGATATGTAAAAGGCTGAAAAAGAAAATTCAAAATGACCTGAGATCCCAGAACAGACTTTAGGAGCTTTTCAGACAGTAGGTACCAGTCACTCCACAGGGACACCTGTCTGCCTCTTGGCCTCATTTTAGGGCTTTTAAAATTGTTTGAGAACTTCAGACACTCATAGAATGAGTTTTGATCAAGTTCACCTTTGTCCCTCATCCCCCAAACCTTTCCCTACTACCCCTGCCACCTCTATTCCCTCTCAAGTCCATGATCTTCCTAAAATCCCACTGAGTAGACTTAGTATTCTTACCTGGGTCTGCCTGGGTATAGAACCATCCACTGGGGTATGCGCAGCTTTGCAGGAGCCTCGCTCCTAAACAGACCCGACTCTCTCTTCCCCAGCAGTTATCGACGGCCAGGAGGTCCTCAGCTACGAGTTGGATCTTATCATCATCTCCCAACTCCAGGTTAGGATTTTGTCTAGCTTGATTTTTTACAGGTAGGTTTGTGTGTTCTGTCATAGTTGCTGTGGGATCGTGTGTGCAAGTGCTCTGCTGTGCCCGGGAAGCAGTATTTTACTGTAGCCATCCACTATCTATGGCGTTATAGTTTTTCTGCCCCCTCTTCCATGATGATGCTTTGAAAGAGAGCGTGATACAGATGTCTCATTTAGGGCTGAGCGCTCACTCCACAGACTCCTATTCTTTGCACATTGACCAGTTGTGGGTCTGTGTTATTCAACACTTACTGCAAACAGAAGCTTCTCTGGTGAGGACTGGGAGATGCATTAACCTGTGGGCGTGACGATGAGTCTTGAGAAAATGAACTTAACTCTATTTTTAACTTAGTAGGATAATAGTGGCATGTTCTCCTCTAAGGCCTTTGAGTTCTTATCTGTGTTTGCAATGACAGCAGGAGTTTTGCCTGATGCTGTGGGCTCTAAATCCAATGAGAGTGTGTTGGTTCCTCTCATGATATTTGTGCCACTACTGTAACAGGAACCATCTTGTTGTAGCTCACAGGGTTCTCAGCTGGGTAAAATTGGTGATTACTTTTCAGCCTGTTTTGTTGTTGTTGTTGTTGCTTTGGTTTTTGTTTACTTGTTTTTTTTAAATCTCCCTATCATCATTTTTCATTCTTTCCCCACAACGTTTTTTCTATTAAAATTACAACTTATTTCCCAAGATACATTTTTTAACTGTTGTGATTTCATATCTTTCCAAATCCCACGGCTTCTAGACGGAGGAAACTCTGGGTGTGATTTCCTTCTCCAGGTGGACATTCATCCGAATTCTCTTCAGTTTGAAATTGTTGCCTTTACCCCAGCGTTTTTCCAGCAGTGTTTCAAACTCCTTGGAGGAAGCTGGAGCTGCCACCGAAATAAGACAGGGAAGTTGGAGAGGCTTCCCTGACCAGCCCTAGATAGCCCCGGTTGTATCTGTTTCCAACCTGAGGGTGTTTTCTCTAATATTTAATCTTTACAATGTAGAAACAGCTTGGGGATTATTGATTCTAGCTCCATAATCTTACTTTAAGACAAGAAACACAAAGTTTAAAGTAGTTCACTAAGTTGTCCAAGGTCACACATAAGATGTGAATTCTGGTCTAAGCCCCGAGTTTGGGTCTGAGAACTGAGCAGGGTGTGTGGAGAGGAGACTCTCCCAGCTGGACCAGGGCAAAGGATGTACCAGATCTGGCTGGGCATAGGGGTTGGAATATGGCGTACAAAAGTACTATAGGTCAGGGGTGAATGGTGTGGGTCCTGGCTGGGGCTGTCAGGTCTGGAGATGAGTAATCAGAAGTGGCCAGACTAGGCGTCAACACTAGGTGGGACATGGGCTAGATCCCAGCTAATGCAATACTCAGCATGTGCTTAGATTTCAAAACAACTATGAAAAACAAAAACAAATTAAATGGTTATTAGCAATCCTGGTGTTGGTATAGTTATTATATTGCTATTCTGAAGAGATTGTGGGTATATATAGTAGGCTAGAGCGAGTGAATAGGTAATTATGTGTACTCAAATTCTATTCATGCCACTATCACAGAGAACCTAGTTTCTGAGCACACAGAAAGGAGAGAGACAGATCGTGTTAAAAATACTTAGAAATAATGGACATCTATTAGCAATGAACACCCAGGACTCCCAGCTGAAGGTCTCAAGATAGTTTTTCAGGAAAAGAAACTAAGGTTCTCTACAGAAGTGTTAGTCTGGGTAGTGGTGTAATGAGATAAAAGGATTCAAGCTAAAAAAGATATTGTTTTACTTGGGGTTCTCTAGTCCAACAGTTCTCAACCTTCCAAATGCTGCAACCCTTTAATACACTTCCTCATGTTGTGGTGACCCCAACAATAAAATCATTTCATTGCTATTTCATAATTGTAATGCATTTGGTTTGAAAGGGCCCTCAATTCCCATTGGTTGACAGAGAGCTGCATCTGTTTTTAAGGAAGACTATGATTCTATAATGTATGATTGGAACTGGATGACCAGCAGAGAGTGGGCTGGAACCCACAGACAGAGATGTGTTTTCTTTTACACAAGCATCTCCAGAGAGTTAGGTACTGCCAGAGCAGACAGGGAGACTGAAGCCTCACATGGGGTACTTCACCTCACTTCCTGTTGCTTTTCAGTTAAGGGACCAGGGTTCCTTGAAGTGTGTGAGAAGAAGAACAATATTTTGGGTTTGTCTGTACATTGCTGAAGTTAGTTTTTAACGGTTTAGGGTTGTTTTGTTTTGTTTTGTTTTTGTTTATTTGTTTTGTTTACTTTGCTTTTCTCTTTTGGAAAATGTCAGTGGAGGCCCATGGGAAATTGAATATTCCTGAGGATATTTGGGATATATCCTCACCCTGGGCAAAGTATCTGTGGCCTGACGGGAGCGTTTAGCCTCTCCTTTTAGGAGACATGGGGTTCTCCGTCTCTGCTACCTCATTGGCAGGCAACCTAGAGCACTCCACCAGCTCAGGCCATGCACGTGTTTATTCTGCTTTCTCCAAATCTGATAATTCACTTGAAACAGCTTGCCATTCATTCAAAGAACAAAATGGTTTTAGTTTCTAGCATGAGAGAGGAACCAGATATAGAGCAATGAGCAGTCCAGATGGCTCATGCATGTCTCTTTCAGACTATGACGTCACCTGGGAGTCTAAAATTTCCTACCAATCCCACCATTCTCTAACACTTTGCCCTTCATTTTTAGCTCTCTCTGTTTATGTCTCTTCTGCGGGAGGAAACCGACAGACTCCAGGGATCTTTGCGGAGTGGAGGGCTCTGCAGCTGCCTGTTAGAACTCTCACCCTGAAAGAGAAGACCCCTGGGAAGGAGTTCTGGCTGGAAAAAGTTGATCCCAGAAGGAGAGCCCTAGAAGACAAAGGGGAATGTGTTTGCTCTGACCTTTTCTAGTTGCTTCTGAGGCAGCTCCTGAAGGGGTGGTGTTAGCCTGGAGCTCTAATCCCAGACAAGCCAAGAGTTAGGAGAAGAATCAAAGGCAGCCAAGTTTTAGTGTATGGGTCCAGCACGCAAGGGGTTCATGACAATGTGATTTCTGAAATGACCAGGTCCTAAGCTCTTGGAGCACCTGAGATAGGAGCAGACATTTTTTAGAAAGTGGACCCTAGCTTGTATGTATAACACATACCTCATGCATACACCAACATACAGACATAAACACAAACAGACAAACAAACACACACACACATACACACATAGAGACATACATACAGACAGACAGACAGAGAATTAGAGAGACAGAGGGAGAGGAGATTTTCCTTGGGAATTGAATTCTGAACGCTCTCCCAGCCCATGACAATTCTGGTAATAGGTGGCATTTATATTATTTCTGTCAAGTTAAGCAGCATCTGTACTTATATTCTCTGGATTAAAACCATGGCAATCCTAAACTTTGAGGCCATATATCCTGTTAGAGTTAATTCTAAACCTCCCTGATGCTTTCTAGAACGTACATACAAAACTCCCTGGTGTGATAACTGTCTCTCCTGAACAGCTTTCCCAGACTTCAGTCTCAGAGAAGGGCTGGGAATGCAGGATCTTTTTCTTCCTAGGACCGCAGAACCCTTGCAAACTGAGCCCTGGCTTCGAATGGTTGTGAGGACTTAAGAAAGCCCCAAGCAGGTAACATTTGAAAAGGCCACTCAGTGGGTAGATACATATTCAGTGAAGAGGACTTCATGAAGAACACAACGTAACTCTTCTGCCTCAGGAGACTTCCATCTTTCCTAGACTGGCTGCTTTCATACTGAAATGTGAATTTTGGCAGGCTCACTCATCACAAGGGTCACACATCCTGGTCCCGAGGCGGACTGAAGGAGGTTGCTGTTAGTGGCTGGGAGTGGAGAAGGTGCAGAGGGCGCTGGCCCAGGCCTGAGCACAGGGCAGACAGACATCCTTGTGGTTTTTCTTGTGGCGGTTCAGAACCTCCGTTTAAGTAAGGGGCATCTTTCTGCTGTCAATGTCTCTCTTCAGAAGTAGAAAAAGAGTGTTCATTTGCTTCCTGTATTTTTACAGAATCGCTCTTTTCCTTTTTTTTAAGATTAGTGGACTTCACAATATTCACCTGGATAAATAGGCAGCTGTAGATGCAAGGATTCTTCTTAGAAAATAAATGTGCACCTCAGCTTGTAGCATAGCACTGTCCCAGTAGACTTGTCACGAGTTGCAACTGGTCTAAGTAGAAATCATATGTATTACTCTGTGCAGCCTAGTTCAGGATACTTAAACATGTGCAGAACACTTACTTCAGTCTGGACATGACTGCACTCAAGGCCAGCTTTAAGAAATTTTGTTTATTTTTATATGTGCAGGTATCTTGCTTGCATATATATGTACTAGGTGCATGCAGTGCCTGTGCAGGCCAGAAGAGGGCACTAGATTCCTTATTATTGGAGTTACAGAAGGTTGTTAGTGGCCATGTAGGTGCTGGGAACTGAACCCAGGTCCTCTGGCTGTTCTTAATCTTGAGCCACCTCTCCAGCTCCACCCAAGGCCCAGGTTATAATGAACTGTTGCTTACCTGTGTAGCTTCGTGGACAGTGTACTGAAGATGGAAGATGAATGTGTGTGAGTGTGCCTCAGCCCCACTGTAAATGTGAGATGTCCTATTGATCCTCAGCTGGAAAGTGTGCTTATTTTTACACCATGAATAAGTTGCTCCAAATTTCTCATTCCCAGTTATATTTTTCCCAGTCTATCTTTCATTGGAATGTTTTAATTAGCCAGCAGAGACTCATTGTAATTGCTTAGCTCAGGCAGTGGACAGTGAAGATCTGAATCATTTTAAGGAATACATTTAATATGCCACATCTTTGTAATAGTTTACAGTGTAACTGGACAGGAGAAAAGACCTCTAAGGTGGGAATGAAGGCCATAGCCCTTGTCAAGTGGCCCTGAAAAAAAATATTTTATACTTGAAGTGGACATTTCTGGTTTCTTTAGAAACTCAGTTGTGTCACATGATATTTTTCTTGGAGCTGTCTTGTCAGAGGATGTGAAGCAGACATGTGAGAGGGCAGGTGACATTTTCCTGAAGCAGACGTGTGAGAGGGCAGGTGACGTTTTGCTGAAGCAGACATGTGAGAGGGCAGGTGACGTTTTGCTGAAGCAGACATGTGAGAGGGCAGGTGACATTTTGCTGGTTTAGAAGCTTGAGAGGAAGGGTGATGTTTGGAAAGAGTTTAAGTAGAACTCCAAAAATGGTGACAGGATGTTCTTGCGTTGCTACACCATGTAACACTTTGTTGGTCTTCACTGGTCTGCATATCATAGAGAGAAATGAGCCAAAGACCTTCCTGTGGTATTCTGGCTGATTCTTGCCACTTCCACTGACTAGTGCCGGTTCAGCGGAGCCTTGTAGTTTCTGCTGGATTGAGCTGCTGCTACTGATTCGTGTTTGGTGTTTGCTTCTGAACTAGACTGCTGGTATGCCAAAGAATTGAATGGCATGAAAGAACTACTTCTAAACAGGTCCACAACACCCTTTTCCTATAAACTGTCTTTTTCCTCTACCTCTGGTTGGTGGGCTAGAAGGGAGATTGAAGCATTCAAGAACCCTACAAAAAATAGGCTTTGAAAAATCTCAGCCTACAAATGCTGTTTTTCTTTTCTTTTTAATTAATTAATTTATTATTAGATAATTTCTTCATTTACATTTCAAGTGTTATCCCATAAGTCCCCTATACCCTCCCCCCACCCTGCTCCCCTACCCACCCACTCCCACTACTTGGCCTTGGCATTCCCCTGTACTGGGGCATATAAACATTGTTAGACCAAGGGCCTTTCTTCCCCAATAATGGCCAACTAGGCCATCTTCTAATACATATGCAGCTAGAGACATGAGCTCTGAGGGTTCTGATTAGTTCATATTGATGTTTCATCTATAGGGTTGCAGACCCCTACAGCTCTTGGGTACTCTCTCTAGCTCCTACATTGGGGACCCTGTGTTCAGCCCTATAGATGATTGTGAAATGCTGTTTTTCTGATTGCTTATCTCTACACTGGGGTAGTGACATCAAATTGACTAAATAGACATGTCTATATATTTCCAGTCATTAACCAAAGGTGGGGAAAGGAAAGAAAGTGTGTGCGGATGCACTACAACTTCAGGAGATAGACAAGATGCTCATAAAGCAGGAAGGGAAGTGGTGTGGTTGGTATGTGCTGCTGTGGTGAAAACCAGCCACCTGAGGAGGTAAGTGTAATCCCATGCAAAAGAAAATACAAAGAAAGGGTCTCCCCTCACGAGCTTCTCTCCAGTGGACCCATGCAAAACAAAATACAAAGGGTCTCCCCTCACGAGCTTCTCTCCGGTGGACCCAAAACCCTCCCTGGGGATAACCCTCCGTTTCTGTTGGCGGTATCCTTCAAGGATGCTCTAATGCTGTTAGAATGGTCTATGTACACAGATGTCTACATAAACATTTAAAAACTTTATGACAGGATGCTAAATTTCACAAATAAATGACATATAACTTGTGAATATGTTTTTATCTGATGAAACTTTGGCCTCTGAGAACTCTGTGTGCATCTTTTATCTGCCCCTTACAAAATCCTATCTTTGTGTGTTGAAATTCACCAGGATTTTCTTCCTCTGTTCATACTTGGTATTAATATAGTGGTTCTCAACCTCTGTGAATATAGTCACTGCATCCCTAGTCCGGGTCAGCTTAAGACACACAGAGGAACTAGCCACTATACTAGGTCTTTCATCTGGGTGTCATGACTGTCTTTGTACATCAGCCCTTCCTCTGGGAGTCCCAAGTAAATAATACTTTTGGAGGAGCCTTCACACTGCTAAGGTGGGAACTGAGGTGTGAAGTGGAAACTTCGAGTCTCTTTGGAAAGTTAGTTAATGTCAAATGATGTTTTGCTAGGGCACACAGGTGGAAGGGGTGTCTTGCTAAAGCAAACACATGAAAGACTGTTTTCCTGAAGCAGACCCAGGTGAAAGGATGTTTTTGTATAGGAATCCTGTGAAAGGACCCGGGATAAAGGATTATAAATATGACCCCACAGACAATGGGAGATGAGCATTGGGCATTCTCTGACTCTCTATTCTTTATTACCAACACACATGTGTTGGTTCGCTTTACATAGCGTTGTTGAGCTCAACTTGTGTTAACTCTGAAATTGAGAGGAACTCTCTCAAGAACTGCTCATAAGGTTCCTGTGGTAGCTTGCCACTTCTTCAGCCTTACCTTAGGCCAGTTGGTGAGCCTAGTGGTTTCTTCAGGATTGAACTATGGCTGTCTGGTGTCTGCTTCCTGAAAGGACTGGACTGTAGCTGCTGGTTCATGCCTGGTGTGTCTACCTGCCTAGAGGACTGGTCTGCAGCTGCTGGTTCATGCCTGGTGTGTCTGCCTGCCTAGAGGACTTGTCTGCAGCTGCTGGTTCATGCCTGGTGTGTCTGCCTGCCTAGAGGACTGGTCTGCAGCTGCTGGGCAGTATTGGTGTTTGCTACAGGACTGAACTGCTGCCAAAGAAGAACTAAAGAACTATTGCTGAACAGGGCCATTTCCCCATATCCTAATATCTTTTCTCTTCCACTACTTCTGCTGAGTGGTGGGCTACTGAGTGGTGGGAGAGGTTGAACCCTTACTAAAGTAGGTTACAACAAATTCATGCCTACAGAGGTGGAACTAGGCATATTAAATGCAAGGCTGGATAGATGGCTGAGCAAGTAAAGGTGCTTACAGCCCAGCTTGGTGACCTGAAATTGTTCTTTGCAACATATATGGTGAAAGAAAAGTCTATCCCCAAGAGAAAGTTGCCCTCCGATCTCCACATACACATGCAGAAAATTAAAATGTAAAACCATTTTAAAACCAATATTGGAGATGTGTAAAAGAGGGTCACTTGCATGCCTGTGCTTGGCCTGTGTTCAGTTGTCAGAAGAAGAAGAAGAAGAAGAAGAAGAAGAAGAAGAAGAAGAAGAAGGAGGAGGAGGAGGAGGAGGAGGAGGAGGAGGAGGAGAAGAGGAGGAGGAGGAGGAAGAGGAGGAAAAACAAAGTTGTATGTATCATTTCACAAAATTTAATTTGTGTTTATTGGATGAAATTTTTGTTAAGAAGAAGAAAAAAAACCATGATTTTTGAGACAGCAATTCACTATACAGCTCAGATTGTCCTCAAACTCCTGTCACATTGCTCCAGCCACAACAATGCTGAGACTCCAGCCAAGTGCCATTGTACAGCGTGACTTCTACAGAGAGGACCACAAAATGCCTCTCCTCTGTGACTGTTCCTCACTTTCCACCCCTCTCCAGTACCTCTTACCCCTTTCCAAAAAGTCAGCTATCTAGATAGAAATGTTAAGGGACAGTGACAAACTGCTTTCTCTTTGGACTGAAATTCTTACGATTTCACCACTAAAACAAAGGCTCTGGGCTGGATAGTTTCTGCTTAGTTGTTTCAGGAACAGTACGCTCATTCTTCTACCTCGGCACCCCCTTCTCCCCCCCCTTTCTAAAAAGTGCCATTCTAAAGTGCCCAACCCTGTGTTGAGCCCTGCTTACTCCCTCTGAGGTGACAGCCAGAAGCCGTCCCTATCCACTGGATGTAATGTGTCCACATTCTTTCCATCTCTGTGTCATTACAGACATTCGAACTGCTGAACACTCCCTGTTCTTCCACAGGGCTTGATGCCATAGAATGACCTTGGCATGACCTCAGAGCAATTTACCCTTAGATCTCTGATTACATCAGAACTTTGTAACCTGACCTTTTCTCCCACAAAAAGCAAGAGTTGCGTTTTGTTCAATAAACAAATGAATACATAGCTCTCTTTACAAGCAGTCAATGGGGAGTCTGGGAGAAAGGGGTTGCATTGTGATTAATGAACTGTTTGTATTTGAGTCGAGATAAATTATGCAATTTGTATATATTGTGGATCTGCAACTTTACACTGAGCAGCACACGGGAGTGCTGTGGAACTGGGACATCTTCTGTCCCTAACCAGACAGTACAGGTGACATTTCTGGAAACCAAATAATGTTTTGAATCTAATGTGTTGTGTTATATATTCTTGTTTCCTCTCCAGTGCTCCAGCATATTAAGAAAGGGATCAGTCTCATTTGCAAATTACACATGGGCTTCCTTGCACAACTGGCCACTTAGAAAGTGAAAGGGTTGCTTTATAAGCTCTCTTCTTATATAGCATACAGAAGGCTTTTGTCACTTAACCTTTCTTGGAGATACTCCATGCTAATAATTTAATTTTAGATTCATAGAAAACATGAGCAGAAAATGGAGAGCATCCACAGGCTTCCCATGTCCCCGGTAAAAACAACTCCTTCCGCAAAGCCCCACAGTAGACTGGTTCACTTGTTACAATACTGTCTCATAGAGTCCATGGTTTGCATCAAGCTTCATGCTGTGGCTTTGTATGGATGTGTAGTCAGTGCCCACCATTGTGAGAATATGCGCATAGTCTCTCTGCCTGCTGTAGTTGGATATAGGTGATGGGTGGGGGCTGGGGTTAAAGGCTTGGTCTTTAAGGCTTGGTTTGTAGAAGAAGCTGTTGGGGGGTAGTGAAATTTGGCTGGAGGAAGTTAAGGTCATTGCTTGATTTGTAGCTTTGCGATGTATATTGTGATAGCAGCTATTTCCTGACAGCCATGAGGTGAATATAACTCCTCTGTCATGTGCCTCTATCATGAGACACCATGCATCATAGCCCCAAAGGAATATGGCCAAATGACTACAAACCTACAAGATTTCTCTCCTCTCCTCTCCTCTCCTCTCCTCTCCTCTCCTCTCCTCTCCTCTCCTCTCCTCTCTTTTCTTCTCTTTTCTTCTCCCCTTTATTGTTGTTGTTGTTGTTGTTGTGTGGGTTATGTATACGTAGGCAAGTGTTCCATGGTGTGCCTGAGTAGGACAGAGATTTTGTGAAGTCAATTCTCTCCTTTCACCTTTACATGGGTCTCAGGGATCAAATTCAAGGCACCAGGCATATGTGGCTAGCGTTTCTACCCACTGAGCTTTCTTGCTGTCCCTGAACCTAAATTTCATATAACCCAAATAAGCTTTTCTTTATTTTAGTTTGATTCTCTTGGGTATTTTGCTAAAGTGATGAGAATCTGATCGATAGCTGCTCTCCCCCAAACTGGGAACTTCTTTCATTCCTTCCTACCCCTGAACACCCTTCACCATCACCTCAGTTTCCCTTCACCATCACCTCAGTTTCCCTTCACCATCACCTCAGTTTCCCTTCACCATCACCTCAGTTTCACTTTCTCTAGAATACTGCATAGTAGTGGTCACACAGGCAGAACATTTCCAGGCTGGCACCTTTCATTTACTAATATGCATTGCATTCCCTTCCATGTTTTTTCTTGGTTTGATCAGTCATTGTTTTTTAATTGCTAAGTAGCCTGCATCATCTATCTGGTTGTAGAACTTTATTCATCCCTTTATCTACTGAAGAACATCACAAGCCATCTGATGATCAGCAGTTATGGATAATGAGGCTGGAACATCCCTGTGTAGTATTCTATGTAGATGTTTTTACAGTATCATTTCACATTATGAAGATGTCAAACATTTTCTGCCTTTAATGAACATTTAGGCTATTCCCAAGCTTTTGATACCACGAATGATGTTCTAATGAATAGCTTTAGTAAATACATGCTTAAGATAAATTTCTATAAGTGGAATTTCCAGGTCAAAGGGCATAGGCAAGCCATCATTTTGATGTATATTTCTACATTGACCCTCACAGAGTTTGTAAAAATGCACCCTCCTCAGCAGTGTGTGGGAGTCCTGATGTTCCATGGTTTTTGTTATTTTTTCCTAATGAAACCTTTCTCCATTCATATCTTCCCACGGCCCTTCAGAAAGGGCATGTCTCTATTGGCCCCATGCAAACCAGCTATAGGGGTTTCTCTTCTTTTGTGCTTTGATGCTCTTGGTCATGGATTCAATAACTTTAGAGAATATACATTCCTTCCAAAGCACCTTCCATTAAGGGTCTTCCAAAAGGCATACATATCACTGTAGATCTAGTTCATGAAGACCATAAACTTAATAAGACAAAACCAACTGTCAAATATTTCCTAAGATGTTCCCAGTGATTCATATATGGCTACTCACAGTATGAAGGTTCTTTGAATGTTTTCATGACAGTTGCTTCTCTGAGATCATGGGTAGACTCTATAGACATATACTTCCTTTGATTTTTAGAGTGAAGTATGTTTTGTTGTGATTTCATGAAATATACTTTGTGACCAGAATCTGTCCTGCCTTCTAAAGAGGACAGTGCAGAAACAGTGAGGAGACTCAGATAGCCACCAATTCTCTATGATTCTTAACAAACCACATACCACCTTTGAAATCTTTCTCAATTCAAGAGCAATAACAACACAAGGTACAGGTTTTCAGACACCAGGGAATTGTGAGAAAAGGTGATAAGACTTATCTTCAGTCCCTGAGTTCCTAACTTCAAGCAAGAGTCTCTCTCCTACTGTTTTGTTGTTGTTTTGTTTTGTTTTTTAGCACTTATTGATAGATGAATGAACAGCGATTTCTCAGTAAATGCCTAATGACAATCAATAATAACAATTCTTGAGGTTTTTTTTGGAAACTCCTCCATCTAGTAAGACTATCTTGGAGACACTTGGAGACACTGACTAGAGTGCACAGTGCTAACACATGATTCAAGCAATCCTCCTCAGTCAACAAGGAATTCTGAACGTGTCGGGTTGCTGTTTCTGGTGCTCTGGGCGCCATGGCTAGAAGCTTTAGAGCTGCATTTCACTGACTCTTCTGAGTTTTATGGGTTAGATATTATAGTACCTATAGGGTGCATACAGGCCCCAGAAGAAGGATACTGTTACTTAAGTAATAGGGATTTGATATATAAAACAGAAGAGAGCATGAGGTCGTGTGAAAGTTAACACTGTCAGCTGTATAAAGCCACCTTAGATTCCCAGCTCCCCATACTGCACTGCAGAGTGGCAGACAGAGTTTCCAAAGAGCTGCTCGGTGTTCTCTGTGATTCCTACCAGAGCTTAAGGAAGTCTCCTCCTTTTAATCTTCTAGCAACCGTTAAACACAAAGGGAAGATTGGATTGGTCTTTCTGAGCCTATCCACTTAGGTACACTCATTGTTCAACTGTCTTGCCCAACTTCCTTAAAGGCAGCTTCCCTCCAGTGGAAATGCTAAGTGGTAGCCTGTGTCCTGTAAATGGTTTTTTGATCTAATCATCTATAACTAGCCCAGAAGGCTTATTTTCACTTAAAAGTAAAATGGCGTAAATCATAAGAACTTCTATTGGGAGGAAGTCGGTTGAAACTGCTTTCTTTCAATAATAGTTGCCTAAGAGAAACCATTCTAAGTTTTATGGACTTCTGCAGGCCATCCTGCACAATTACTACCCCCACATGGCACAGGCACGGTCTACCATGTCAGCAGCTAACGTCTTCTTTCATACACTTGCTGTTAATCCATGGCCCACTGCCTCGTTAGACGGTAAGATCCGGAAACACTATTGCCCGCAGGAATAATTGTAGAGAACAAAAAGAAAACATTAATCCTTGGCCTTTGAACTGCGAAATCTGAAGTCCAGATGTGAAACACAAGACTCCGAAGAGTCTATGATCCGCAAGAGTCAGTTCTCTGACCACCAGCCACTAGATGAAAATGATTTAAAGTTTGAAGAAGAGGGTAAAAGTTAACACTGCCCAGGGTGCCTGAGAAGGCAGGCTGAGTGCTCTGTTCCTTCTCGGAAGTTCAGATCCACAAGGTGAGAACGAAAGGCATCTGGGCACAACCTGGAAATGCTATAGGAGTGGTGGTTCATAGATCTCTCCCTCCTCAGGCAAATGAGACAGCTCTAGACTAGAGCAGGCAGCGGAGCGGACCCTTGGCAAGAGCTGGAGACAGCTACAGAGAAGACTCTAGTGACGATGGCCTGCAGTGAGCCTTCATTCAGCATGGTCACTGTGTGCCACAGAAGGATGCAGAATGATCCCCCCAGCCAGTTGTTCAATGCGGACCATCTGGGGAAACAGAGCTCTATGAAGTCTGCTAATGAATATTTGAGCATCCACATAGCTGGGAGTCCTTTAACAGATGCTCTGTGCACAGGAGGCAACAAAAGTTGACAAATTCACTCTGTGAAGACATAAAAATTTCTTGAGCAAAATGTCAGAGCTGTGTAATGGCTAAAGTTAAGTTTCATCTTTAGGGAAAGTAGAGGTGTATATTTAAAAGGCATCTACAGATGAAGTCTTCCGGGAGTTTTACCAGGAATGTATGCACCCTATAAATGGTGAGATGCCTTCCCTTGGAGAAAGAAATGGCAGAAGATTGAATAAAGAAGTGTTCCTACAACTGACTACACACACACACACACACAGAGAGAGAAAGAGAGAGAGAGAGAGAGAGGGAGAGAGTTTGAGAGAGAGAGAGTTTGAGAGAGAGAGAGTGAGTTAAAAGCTGTTTCTCATATTGTTCCTCCTATAGGGTTACAGACCCCTTCAGCTCCTTGGGTACTTTCTCTAGCTCCTTCATTAGGGACCCTGTGTTCCATCCAATAGATGACTATGAGCATCCACTTCTGTATTTGCCAGGCACTGGCATATCCTCAAAAGAGATAGCTATATCAGGGTCCTGTCAGCAAAATCTTTCTGGCATATGCAATAGTGTCTGGGTTTGATGATTGTACATGGGCTAGATTCCCAGGTGGGGCAGTCTCTGGATGGTCCTTCCTTCTGTCTCAGCTCCAAACTTTGTTTCTGTAACTCCTCCCATGTGTATTTTGTTCCCCCATTCTAAGAAGGAATGAAGTATCCACACTTTGGTCTTCCTTCTTCTTGAGTTTCATGTGTTTTGCAAATTGTATATGAACTAACCAGTACCGCCAGAGCTGTGTCTCTAGTTGCATATGTAGCAGAGGATGGCCTAGTCAGCCATCAATGGGAGGAGAGGCCCTTGGTCTTACAAAGATCATATGCCCCAGTACAGAAGAATGCCAGGGCCAGGAAGCAGGAGTGGGTGGGTTGGAGAGTAGGGCAGGGGGGGTATAGGGGACTTTCTGGATAGCATTTGAAATGTAAATGAAGAAAATATCTAATAAAAATAAAAAGCTGTTTCTCATGACTCATCTCACAATGTCCTACTGTCTTGGATTCCTGTGTGACCTGCACTGGGCAGATGAGTGCTAAATTGCTTATTCTGCCCTAACTAATAGCCACATTTTAAGCCCCTTTCTTTTCCTTTTCCTTTTCCTTTTCCTTTTCCTTTTCCTTTTCCTTTTCCTTTTCCTTTTCCTTTTCCTCTCTCTCTCTCTCTCTCTCTCTCTCTCTCTCTCTCTCCCTCCCTCCCTCCCTCCTTCCTTCCTTCATTTCTTTCTTTCTACAAGACAACTTAAGAAAATCAAATCTAGACCCAAACTAGTATTAAAATCTTACCTGGATCCCCCTTCCCCCCTCACTTACAACGCCTACAAAGATAGATACAGTAGAATACTCCCACATACCTACCCCTCAACTTTAACAGTTATTAACTCAGTCAATCTTATCATATCATAACTGTCTTAGTCAGGGTTTCTATTCCTGCAAAAAACATCATGACCAAGAAGCAAGTTGGGGAGGAAAGGGTTTATTCAGCTTACACATTCACATTGCTGTTCATCACCAAAGGAAGTCAGGACAGGAACTCAAGCAGGTCAGGAAGCAGGAGCTGATATAAAGGCCATGGAGGGATGTTCCTTACTGGCTTGCTCCCTCTGGCTTGCTCAGCCTGCTTTCTTATAGAACTCAAGACTATGAGCCCAGAGATGGTACTGCCCACAAGGGGCCCTCTCCCCTTGATCACTAATGCCTTATAGCTGGATCTCCTGGAGGCACTTCCCCAACTGAAGCTCCTTTCTCTGTGATAAGTCTAGCCTGTATCAAGTTGACACACAAAATCAGCCAGTACAATAACCCATTTCCACATCCTGTATTAATCTGAAGCACATCCCTGAAAATAAACCATATACTTGCACTCATAACATCTTGGAACATAATGTATACAACACAATTCTTTGAAACAAATAAAACTACAATGCTATCATTACATTTAAAAATTAAAACTAGGTGTGTGACAACCACTTGTAATCCTAGCACTGTAGGCAGAGGCAGTAAAAGCATGGGTTTGAGGCTAGCCTGGGCTATCTAATGAGATCCTGTCTCAGAAAGGGAAAAGGATAGTAAACCAATTCTTTAACATCATTAAATATGCAAATACTGCTTAAGTTTACACAAAACCCAACTTTTCCAACTTTATAATTCTTATTTACCAAAGAATGACATTCACTAAAGGAGGTTGACAGAGCTGTCCTGTTCCACTGTGCATACACTCCGCCTCCTCTCCTCACCCCCCCCCCATGTAATTATTGCTTAAATAACCCTGACCCTGTGTCTTGTAGAACTTCCCACAGTCTGTGCTGTCTGATTGCCTCCCTGGGGCTTTGCTGCTCTGTCCTCTGCATTTCCTGCCTTTAGATCTAAGATTCTTAGCCAGATGTTGATTCACATCTTTGTTTTGTTTTGATTTTTTTTTAGGTGGGGGGAAGGGCAAGAAGTGTTCATGTGTACCGGTAGCTCTCCCCACAGGTAGCTATTTGGTTGTTTCTCTTTTAGTACAATTAGCAACTCTAAATGATTGTTCGCGATAATAACAAGAGTCTTATTTTCATGTGTCGCCTTCATGTGTTGGCCATAGTAATCTATATAAAAGGAATTCCATTCCCCCATCAATAGATTCCTGCTGCTACTATTTATTTCAGGAAGGTCAGATAAACCATTCATTTTCAAAATAAGAGTTCTCTCTAACGGTGACCAATTAGTTGTTTTGTTTTATAGCATCAGTATGGAACTCATTTGTATGCATATTTGATGCATTTCAGCTCACTGTAGAACCTTATGTATGCTCAGTGTCTCCTGTCTTTGCCCTATGGTAGGCTAGCAACACTATACCGTCCCCAAAGCACCCGTACACTTAGGGGTAAGCTTTGGTAAAGAAGCACAGATGGGGGGCAAGGACTTGGGTAAAGACATATGCTCTACGGTGTCTGTGAGCTGGAATGCATTCTGTGCACTTTGTTATTTTTAAACCTTAAATTCAAACCATCAGCACGCCAAACCTTACAACAAAACAAGTCTTTGCAGTTGGACCTGAGACCACTTGTAAAAGATGTTTGGTTTTGACATGTGAGAAGCCCGTGTTTTTAGTGAGTTTCTTAGCCTGTTACTGATTTGGAAGGTGAGAGAAAGAATTTTGATACACAATAGGTGGAAAACTGTATATTAATAGAGATTCCAAAAGGCATCAGAGACAGAGGCTGAAAATAAGCATTCAATATAATTGGCAGAAAATAAGTGCACCCTTTGAAAAATGGTGGGATCCACTGTAGATTCATCAACTGTAAGTTACACTGGCTATACATGAATGTCCCTTCCACATGGATATTCGTCTGAGCCAATTTTGGCTGCTAGTTGTGGAAGGCCCTGTGTTTGTGATGTGCATAAAGAAGAAATAGATCAAAGGATTCTTGTTCTGTGAACCATTGCAGACAACTACAAAGGGTCAGATGTGCTCAGCCCTGTCATGAGCGCCTCTCAAAAGCGTAAGTTAATGCTTGACATATGTGAGTCCATTTGCACTGATGCTGCCCCTGATATCCTAGGGAAAAGTCAAGGTCGATTGTATTCACAAGAAGCAGACCCTCTTATCATCAGCCCACAAATCCTGCACCAGGACGCCTTAGCCAGTAAGCACTTCCCTCAAATGCCAAAGACCAGCTCGAGCACTGTGATATCACAGAACATTTTATCAGAGGGGTTTTTTAATGCAGGAATTGAAAGCAAGAACATTACTGAGAAATAATGATTTCAAAAGCATAGACCAACTTGATACTTTTCTCAATTGGGTCTTGTCTTCTGAACAATGCTTTGAACCCTCATGGTGGAGATGCCTTCCATGTTCTTCCCATGGGACTCTCAGATCTTCTCCCTTTTCTTTAATCTCAAGTTTTTGGTTATCTCTTTTTATTACCATTTATAGTTTGTTTTCCTAAAGCTCAATGTGAAATCTATTGGTGATTTTTTTATTATATGTTTTTTAATGATTTAAGGTGGCATAATTTAGAAGAGATTATTTAAATGAATTAATATTTATTCAGAGTGTGTGCATGTGTGTGTGCCATGGAGGTAAAAGGACATCTTTGTGAAGTCAGTTCCCTCTGTGCATCTTTACATGGATCTTAGGGATCGAACTCAGGTTCTGAGGCTTGAGCAGAAAGCCCTTACTCTCTAAGCCATCACACAGGCCCACAGAGAATACAGTCTTCATCTTGGGGATACATCATTAAGTCAAAATTTACATGTCTGTATGCATTTCTTTTAAATATGTGTTTCTTTCTTTCTTTCTTTCTTTCTTTCTTTCTTTCTTTCTTTCTTTCTTTCTTTCTTTCTTTCTTTCTTTCTTTTTTTTGAGACGGGGTTTCTCTGTGTAGCCCTGGCTGTCCTGGAACTCACTCTGTAGACCAGGCTGGCTTCTAACTCAGAAATCTGCCTGCCTCTGCCTCCCAAGTGCTGAGATTAAAGGTGTTTGCCACCACTGCCCGGCTGAATATGTGTATCTTTAAAATTAAAAATGGATACTTTTAGCCTGGATTATCCTTATTTTTTTTCTTATGGGATAAGAGAAGTGAACAGAAGACCACCTAGTTTGCTTCACATTCCATGACTTTTGCTGTATGAATGTCAATGCTTTGATATTTAAGGTACATTTCCATTAAAATTAGAGCTTCCTTATACATGTCCCTTTCCTTTTGAAACATCCTTTATTTTTTAATATTTATGTCTTTAATTCTCCATAAACTAATGTCTTGATCCATTCTGCTTGCTATTACAAAAATCTCTTAGCCCAGATATAATTTATAAACAATGGACGTTGCTGCTTGTATAGTTGTCAGTATCTGGGGCTCTGTCTTAGTTACCCAGATATCGACAGCTATCTGAGCAGCAATGGTGGAGAGTCCTTAGTTACATCTGCCCTCCGTAATGTTATGCACACGAATTAAAGACATATGTTTGCTTATTTTTCTATGTCATCTCTGGTATATTATTGCATGTGTATTATTGTTTTGATATTTCTTAAGACTTGAAGTGTGTTCTGAGTCCCTTTCATCATGGCCTTGAACCTTTATGACCGTTTTGTTATGTTTTGTTATCTTTTGCTATGTTTTGCTTTGTGTGTGTGTGTGTGTGTGTGTGTGTGTAAAGTCTCTGATGACTCAGCAAAATGAGAAGAGAACTCACCATACTTCCCTGGATCTCCCTCACCTAACTTGTACCACATGGCCATGGCTTGTTATAGCTCCCTAGGCTGTACCCACAATCATGGCTCTTCATGTCCTTATGTTCCTAGTTGCTGGGTTATTGTTTAAGTGGTAGGTTGAAGAACCATGTTACCAAAGAAGCTCCTGCTTACACGGCCTTTTCCCTTTGCCCCTCCCATGTCTGGCCTGCATCACCATCATTAATTTTAAGTTATGTGCTAATCTGTAGCCATAGCAACTCTGACAGCTCCATCCTATTTCTGTTTGGGGCAGATGCAGCGCTTTCTCTCACTATAACCATAGCCACTCCCTTTGTCTCCTGATTGTCATTTCTGTTTTGTTTCTTAAGAAAAGACACATAGTTATTTATTTTTTATTTTCTGATCTTCTTTCATCCAAAGAAATGTTAAACAACAATTTGTCTAGGCAGAACTTTCTTAAGCCATGGGGTGTTTTTGGTTTTAGTTTTGGTTGAAGACTTGACTCCTCACCCTACTGTGATCTAGAAGTGACTGTTGCTATGTTAACCTCTGAAGCCCCACTAAGTGTTCCTGGTATTTTTATGCTTGGATCCTTACACTGTCCTTGAAGTACAGCAGAGTTAGTAAGACACAGCTATTACTGATGTTTCTGACACCCCCACTTCAGCCATGAAGTAGCTGGGTTCAAACTATGGCTGTAGGTCTTATTTATCCTATTACATCAGAGAGTGTGTTCCATTTCCTCTAACAGGGACGCCCACTTATGGGGAAGTTGAGATTCTTCCTTGCTTCCTTTCTTCCTTTCTCACTTACACCCAAACACTCCCTTATTTATATCCTTTTCAAGCACATTATTTTATCCCCTCTGTATTCCAAGAATAACCTTGTTTACGTCCATGGCTTGTTTTCACTTCTGTGATTAGATTTCATTTCTTTCCAAAGCCCTACACATTGTTTCCAATGAGAAAGTCCAGTCACTCCCAGCTATTTGACTGTCTCTAACTGGAGCCATCTAACTGGTCTCTGAATTCTTTTCTCTGTGCTGGGTCATATCTGTGCCGTTCTGGAATGTGAGTCCACCGTTTGTTATGCTTTTCTTGCAGTATATTCTTGTGACGTTCTAGATGAACTCTTTTGGAAGACTTCCCCTTCTTTGTAGGAGATAACTTCTTATTTTATGTGGACTGCGTCTTATTGATAAATTGCTGTTCTTCCTTTCTTGAAAGATGATATGGCAGAGAGGCCAGCCAAGGGAGCTGGGTCAGCTGCCACTGCAGATCTCCCCTTTGTATCACACAGCCTTAACTCCAGCCTCAGCAGGGAAGTCACTCACTCGGCCAGCTGTGGCGATTTCATTTCAGCTGCAAGGACAGATGCCAACTTCCCCGTGCTCTTCTTTAGCAAACATGGCATAGTATGCCTTTTTTTTTTTCATTCAGCTAGGCATCTTTTCAAAAGACAGATACCTGTAGCCCTCCTCAGTCACCTCTGCTCTATAAGGCCAAGAGGTTTGTATCGGGCATCAGGCAGGCTCTTTACCTCCTAAGCTCCATTTTCATGAAAGGGGGTCTAGGCTCCTCATTTAACCAAGTCAAACCTGACTGCACTGCCCAGCCAAGTTCATGTTAGCTTTCTTTTACAACTCTGCTTTAGTTAGTTAGTTAGTTAGTTAGTTAGTTAGTTAGTTAGTTAAAAAGAAGAAAGATGAGGTACGGCGCTTCTGCAGCTCCTAGGAACTTCACACACCCAGAGAGGATTCTGGGCTTACTTCTCAAACTGAATCTCATGAACAATATGATCTGAGGAAAGAAGAGTTCATGGAACAGTGCGAACAGGACTTCAGACAATAGCTTGAGCACCATCCTCTCTATAGCTGATGGCTCTTTCAGCTTGAGCATCCTTGTCTATAAAGCAGATGGCTGTCCTAGAGGACCCTGGGTGGGAACAGCCTGTTAGTATAAAATAGTGTCTCTATTATACCTTCTCATTGAACCTTAAAGGGTGGCCTATAACCCCTTTGGAAAAAGTTCCTCATGGGCATCACTGAACAAATGGCGGCCAGAGAGAGTTAACTAGCCTGCGATGTAACTAACCTAGCAGGGAAGAAGATATTTTAAAGAGAGTCACTTATGCTATCAGGCTATTGAAATAGCTGACACCCAGGAATTAAAAGATCCCCAGGAATCCCATGTTCAAGGTAAAGGTTGAATGAAGCTCTGGTGCCAGCCAGAGGGCAGCTAGTGTCCCAGGGAGGCGGTTCACACAGATCTTCTGACAAACTGCCAGGGAGACTGGAGCTGAAACAACCCCATGAGTTAGAGATAGGAGAGACCACGACTTACTTGGATGTCAGGATCAATGGAACTCTATCTTCTCTCTCCAGTGTGGCCACACTGAATGAATGACCTTTCCCTAGGATTCACTATTATTTGTCTATTTAAGGGCAGGTAGGCAAACTAGTTTGCAGGCTTTCACCCTAAAAACTCCAGGAATAAATTTCTTTGAAAGTTTACAATCATTAATGCAGTTTTTAGATATTTCTAATAAACCAAGCTGGAATTCTCCCAGCTTGTGTTTACTAGCTTTTAAGTTGAAGAAATGAAATAGTAATCTTGACCTTTTGAGACTATCTTTTCAAAAATTTGTTACTACGTCATTGAAGCAAGTATTTGAATAAAGATTTATGCTTTGGTGGGCACGCAGCAGCGCTGTGTTTAAAGGAGAGGGATGGGCACCCATGTCTTCAAGATCACTCAGTCATCAGATCCAAATGCTTTTCTGAAATCACATTCCCTGTGCCTTTCTGAGGCTTTGTGAGCATCTGCCTTCTTCCCTGTGACCACTGCAGAATGAGGCAGGAGCTGAGGAGCTGTTGGACATTCAGAGGTTGACTGAAGTTCTCAAGTGGAGGAAACAGTCAGTTGGAAGTGGCCTCAGAAGTGGGCCGGCATGGCCAGACTTGCCCGGCTGCTCTGCTGGGATGAGAGCAAGCTGCTCTATCTACAACCAGCCTGCAGCTGCGGCAAGGGGCAGGGCATGAGCTCATGACCGAGAGTTCCCATGTGTACTGTGGCATGAGGGTCAAAGCAGAAGCCGTCTTGCGGTGAGCACGTAGAGTGTGATTTTTAGAAATTTCTTTCAAAACACTTTGCTCTTACATTTCAAGGCTACCGCGAAACATGGTTTTCAGATTATTTACTGTGCTCTTTGTCAGAAACCACGGGTTAACATCTTAAACAATGCGTGTGTGTGTGTGTGTGTGTGTGCGTGTGTGTGTGTGTGTGTGTGTGTGTGTGTGTGCACATGTGTGTGCGTGATCTGCTCGAAGGCCTGACGTTTCGTGGTCCCATCTCTATAGTGCCCCCTAGGAAGCTCATGAGCCTATCCTTTAATGGATAAGCCTTCTCTCCAACCCAACCTGCTCTCACGCTCAGAGGAACAGCACATAGTGCTTTGCAGAAGTAGACTTTCTGTCACCCTCATCCTGTAGCTGTGTCTTGCTGTCTTTTCTCACTTTTGCTTCCCTATCCCATATGTATTGTTGAAAGAGACTCTTAAGTATTTTCCAGAGCAGGAAAGGAAATAGGAAAGGAATAACAGATAGCAGGGGGGGGGGTGGATATTACAAAATGGAATTTAAAACAAGAGATACAGTCCAAGAAATCCAACTCTAGAAAATCATCCGAGACTGTGAGTAGAGGGACTGAAAAATGGATCATAAACCCTACTAACTTATTATTCATCTCCTAGGTAAGATGAGGCATTGTGTGGATGTTTAAAAAGATTTGATCTGTCTGTATATGCCACAAACTATCTGTAAGTGAATGTAGTGTATACCTGAGATGTCTTTTAATTTGTTAATTAAAAAGCAGTATGTAGGAATTGGGAGAAAAATTTTAAAAAATCATAAAAACATTTATTTAGTGTAAACAAAGAACATGATGACACCTTTCACAGCATGGATATATTTGAGGAAAGTTCTAGAAGTTCTCTAAAGTCAATGTAAGGGCATTGCACTATGTAGCTTGTGCCTGGACGTGCTGTCTGCATTGGCATACAATGCTTTTAAGACATTAATAGCAACCTCCAACTTTAGATTTTAACAAATGAAGCAGAAAGGAAGGAGCAGATGTTTATCAAGCACTTAATGCATGCCAAGCCTCTGCATCAGATCTTTCTCGTATTGTCAGAATTTTTCCACAACCGATTGGACAGATATAACTGTGGTTTGCAGGATGGGAAGGTTTATCACCCTCTATCCCCAGTCACTCATACTTCGCACCAGAGTCATTGCAAAGTAAGTTCAGAAGGTCCCCGAGTCAACCCTCAAGAAGCCATCTTGGCTGGCTCTAGAATTTATGCTGTATTAGGAGTAAACTCAGATGTTTTCTCGTTGTTGAACTAAGAGGCTTCAAAGTCAGCCAGAAAGATGTCACACAAGATAAAATTTCCTTTGAAATGAGAAGCTCCATTACCAGCCACATTTTGAAAAGTTCACAAGTGTATGTCCCAGTCATAACAAAATCACACACTAAGGACTTGTGGTCTGGGCTGACTGCCAGCTCTGCCTTACCAAAAAGACAGTGACTTGTCATTTCTGAATGTCCTCATGTCTATTTGTATACTGTGGAGAATCAGAGTCCCGTCTCTACAGGTGGTTTCAGGTTACAAATCTGCTCACGCATGGACTGTGTTCTCTACCTGTCGCACCAGGACGCTCTCCTCAATGCTACATACTCGGGGCAGCTGCATTCTAAATTAGAGCTTCCCTTTTCTCTAAATTTAAAATGAAATTGTGGTTTGGAAAAATGATTTGATTAATAGCAACATTGTTCCAACAAAATATGTCATGTAAAATTTTCTAGTACATACCATAATAAGTAAGAATAGCTGATATGAATTTTAATATTTCAGTTTCTCCAATATGTCAGCTTAACAAGCTATGTTATACTTGCTGTATATACTAAGTCTTGGAAACAGTGCTTATTTGCCCTTGTAGCTCATTTCAACTCGGACCACACATTTCGAGTCTGGAATGGTCTCATGCAGATGGTGGCTGTTGTGTTAGTTCGGGGAGAAAGTCTCTCTCTGCCCTCAATTCACAAAGCAGCAGGAAGTGTTTGGAAGGAGGACTCCAGAAGACAGTAGAGTTGGATAAATGTGACACTTGGGTAGTATAACCCCATATTAGGTAAAGTCTCAAGAACTGGCCCCAGGCCTGTGCTAAGTGACATCTTAAAGTCACACCATATCTATAAACCTCACCACCTTCCAGAAAAACAAAGACAAGAAGATTGAAAGTTCCATCAGCAGATACTTTAAACAAAGTAACCTGAGTTTCAAATTTGCTCAAGGACCTAAATATGACATCTTGTTTATAAGCCAAGGGAAGACCTCCCCAATCAGTAAACAAAGACTGCCTGGGTCTGTGTTGTTACTCTTCCCATGCTGACGGTCAGATATTTGTTCTGAGCCAGGGTCTGGGGGATTACATATGAATAAAAGCCTGGCCTGCCTTCTGTTCTTTACAATCATCTGAAGAAGGCTTGCATTGGAGTCTGTACTCCTTCTGTGGTTGGGATGCTTCTCCTTAATTTGTGTTGAAATGGACTTGCCACTGAACCACTGCCGACAGGCGGAACCTTTAGGATGCGCTAGAGTTCTGCCTCCACAAATAGATGAAGGACATAGGCCAGCAGTGTAAAGGGCTCTCAATAACAAGGCAAGTTCAGCCCATGCCCTCTCTCTGAACCTTGCTCACTTTCCCTTCTATTCCTCTTTGATGAAGCATAAAAGCCCTTTCCAGGTGCTGACACCATGCTCCTGATTTTCCTCATTGCTGAGTTTGATACATTTCTATCTTTCTTTGATTACCCACTCTGTGGTATTCTGTTAAGATAGAAAACAAAGTAAACAGATCTCATATTACTCCATGGGAAGACAGAGTAGGAACAAAATCTACACTATGGAATAGGGAACAAGTCATTCGTGACTCATCTTCCAGTGTGGCTTATAAAGGAGAAAAGGGAGGTTGAAGACCCACCACCATAAGATGGACAAGGTAGAGAAGAGCATTGTGGGTAAAAGGAGAACTATGGACCATAATCCAAGGTTCATAGGAAGGAGGGGAATTCTAGGCCTAATTCATAGTGATGGGGTCATTTCTCAGGCTTTGGATGCATGTTGGTGATTGACGGAGAGCCTGTTTTATTCTATTGATGGATATTAGGGCATACTCACACACTGGCCATTAGAAGAGTCAGAGACAGTCTCTTACACTCCCCTCTCCTGACCTATCCATTCCCTCAAGGTCAAGTGCATGGATCCAGTCCTGAAGGAGACTCCCTGAACTTCCCTAGCATCTTTGGTTACTAGCTCCTTGCTGGTGCTAACCCAGCTGGGACCATCTTGTGTGTAGCTGTCCTGAGACCAGAAGCTCACTGAAGGGTTTCTGTCCCAAGTACTAGGAGTATCTTAACCAATGGAAATAGCCAATAACTATTCTCTAGATGAGTTTGCAAATTCAAAAATATACGTTGATCATGAAATTAACATGAATAGCCAATGTATGGTCAGTATATTTGTGTTTAGTTTAATTTATCCACACAGCACATAGGATAAGATTCTCCATAGGGTGAGTTGAGCACCCAGGGTTATCTCAGCATCTGTAAAATGGGCTAAGAATCTTTTTCTTGCCTCCCAGGAAGGCTGTGATGCCAAGGCAAAGCCATTCGCCTCTTTTGTGTGCCTGGGCAGCCTTACAAACAGCAATAATAGCAATTACTTCACTTCCACAGCAGATCTACCTCTGCAGACAAAATGATGCTTGCTAATATAAAAAGCTTGCTGCTGCAGCCACGGGGATACTTACTCGTATTTCTGTCAGAAGGGAAAAAACCCTCCAGGACTTCCTGGGAAATGATATAATACAATAGTCAAGGGTGGAGATCTGGAGGCTGACCTGTCACAGGTCTCTCTAAGCTTTGGTGGTGGAGAAGTGAGTCTCTCCTTCTCGGGCTTCTTTGAGGTTAAATGAGCTCAGGTATGCACACAGCACAGAGAAGGCACTCAGCTGCTATCAACCGGAATCAAAGGGTCCTGAACAACTGCCAACCTTCTCTAACGAGGGGCTTCTCCACCATTTCAGCTTCCTCCTCATTTCCTTTCCCCAGAATTCCAACCACAGTCTACAGAGCTTTATCTCTGTTCTTTTCCATTTTGGCAGTGACAGAGGTCAACAGATCATTTTTTAAAAGCAATAGCTTATAACAATGTGCAAGAGTTTGCTTGCTGTGTCCTATATTAACCATATTGAATTGTTTCCTCCCCCATTAAAATGTAAATTTTGTAGGCATTTACCTTGCTGGACGGAAGAAATGTGCATTTCCCTGTCCACTTCATCCATCACCTTGGTGCTGAGGTAATGAGATCTCAGTCGAGTGTCTGGACTATAATTTACTTCACACCAGTGGGTCTGTTTCTGTCTTAATATATTGACTCAAGACATGCATGTCAGTTGATGTGGGAAAGGCTCTCAGCTCAGTGTTTAGGGAATTGTTGTCTATAAGAAACTGAATTATCAGAATAACAACTTGAATGAAGAGAAGATATAAGAATTCTAAAACAAAGCAAAACATTTTGGGGAACACAGCTAAGCAGGCATTGGATACTGACTCCCAGGAAATTCAAGAGCCACATTTCAGACTGAGACAAGACCTTCTGTAATGGACACTATCCCCTTTATCCAGAGAAAACATGGAGATACAAGAGAGAAATAGCTCTAGAAAAAGCTCCAGTGAAATCCAGAGGATTGGAGAAGCCTACCTGGACCAGTGCTGCTTGGAGTGGAGAGGGCCGGTCTCAAGCTCTGCACTAGAAAATGGGAGAAGTTGGTAGCAATGGTGGTGAATGTACCTAAGACAGAGCAGGAAAAAGGAGAGGAATCTAAGAAGCATGGCAAAGGATAAAGGACTTTTAACCACTAGACATTGTTGCAGTGTTCAAGCCAGTCAGTGCCCCTAGCCCAGCAAAGGCTGATATAAACAGCCCTTTGTGGAAATAGTCTGGATGGACTATTTTTCATTGCAAAGAAGAACAAAAGGCAGCAGCCTTGAAATAGTGGAGGGCAACAGGCAGTGAACACTGGAAAGCGAGTCAAATGTGACTATGACATTGTAGGAACCTTCGGCATGTGTGGACATCATGGTATAGGTACCAACTTCACACCACAAAGCAATACCAAAGGCAACTTACCAGGTTCACAGTTTGGAGATTCTAAAGTCATGGCCCAGTGCCAGCTCAGTCTGGAAGAAGTACTCTTAGCTACTGTCATCAGGGTGGAGATGCCTGTGTCCAGTAGGGCTTGCAGGGACCAACTAAGGCAGAGACAATAGGACTGGGTGACACAGTCCCTGCAGGTTCATGTCCACAGTGACTCAGTACCTCCACTAAGTCCTACTCCCCACAACTTAAGCTTTTAATCATAATGAACTATGAAGAGAGGGATAATTTACATTTACCAGAGCATGGACTTCACAAGGTTTGGATAGGTGAGAGGCCACCCGAGGAACAGCATGTCACCAAATACTTAACTTATACCATAGACAGTACCTTCTCTCTGAAAACTCCATTGACTCTTTGGCATTCATAACGTGATTTCTGCATGTTATTGGTCTTTGTCCCTGCTTCCTATTGGTCTCCTAAGCCAGCTTACCCTTTCTCAAACAAACAAACAAACAAACAAGAAAGAACACTTCATTTACCCAGGAGCAGCTGGGGAACCACAGCAAGCAGAGGGAGTGTTTGGACAATTACCATGATTCTGGCACAATTGACTTCGCCACTAGGTCCTCTTAATCAAAAATTAAATCGAGATAGAAAAAAAAAAAGACAAATTTCCTCTGAAGAAAATTCACAGGTGTTTAAACAAAAAAGGACCATTGAGACATTTGTAATCAGCCTCAGACTCTTGAAGAACAGACTTCATCAAGATCCTCAGGGATTGTCTGAGATTATATGAGTCCTATGTGGGGACCAGTCAAGGCCAATTTTGTTACAGCCAGCCCAGCCTAGTTTTTGACAGCTGCCAGCAAAGGCAAAGTCTGCTATTGTCCAGTTAGAGCATCTGAACCCACCTGCGCCATGGCCCCTTTAGGAATGTGGATAAGCATGCCTGTAGGAACCTTGACCATCAAAGGCACGAAAGGCTCAGGTCTCTTTTCTCAACACTTGGGGCTGACTGTGGTGTAGAGATAATGGAGAGCATAATTTCATGCTTCTGTGAGCAACAAGTAAGAAATTTAAGCCCACAAAAATAAAAATATCTATATGAATCCTAAGTATTCCCTTAAGAGAATGTTTATGATATCTTGGTGTTATTTTCCATATGGTACTCTTACTAATAAAACAAATCTGGAAAAGCTGTCTTGGGTTTTCTTACCCATTGCATGCCTTGTGTTTTATGGCTGTGAGGTCCTCGCTGTGAAACAGCCCCTCTGACAACTTGGTGTGTGTTGTTGAGTTTCACTAGCTTGGTAATTGTTCAGCAGGATGGGGAGTTCATCTGAAACCATCTGCATTTCCATTCTTACCCACGAAATGCAAAGGGCCAGAAAGCTGCATACATGATGTGAGATTGGTTACAAAAAGATTTTCCACTATGCCCACATGAAAATACCCTTCTCAAAGTGTATTCTCCTTGGTGGGTGCTTCAGCCAACTGATAGGAAGAGTCTCAGTTTTAGGGAGAAGTTGAAATGGCCTCATCTGCTATTGAAAATTCAATTGGTGCCACACTCCCCACTCTTCAGAACTTTTTATTTGCTGCTGTCCCCACTAGGGTCACCAAGGCTCACTTAGAAGTCTCACTTAGAAGCTCACTAGAGTGAGATGTTCAGAGAGAACAATGGAAAAGGATCTAGGCCACAATAGTTCTTCAGGAATATGTGAGAAACAGGACTGAAGGAAGATGGCACTTGGGCACGTCTCTCTGCCTTTTATACTAACAAAGAAATAAAGAGACAGGGATTGAGGAGATGTTTCAGTTGCCAAAGTGCTTCCTGTACAAGCATTAGGTTCTGTGTTAGGATCCCCAGCAGCACGCACATAGAAGAGCCAGGCATGGGCTGAGCACATCTGCAGTTCTATTATGGGGACAGGGACAGGGACATTCCCCAGAGCTGGCTGGCCAGTCACTCTAAGCAACTCGAGAGTCTCAGTGATGCTGTCTCAAAAGATAATTGGACATTCAGTACACACACACACACACACACACACACACACACACAAACACACGCACAGGTACAGACATATACATGTGTGTGGAAGCACACAAACATATACAAACACACACAATACAACACATACATACACAAACACACATGCATATACAAGTAAACATATACATACATACATACATATATACATACATATAAACACACTCACACTAACAAACACATACAACACACACATACACACACACACCAAAAACCTTTTAAAAAATGAAACACAGAAATGGCCAATACAGCTTTATTTATTTTAAGGGAAATGGAAGTATCACAATGGAAATACAAGTATAAATATATTACACTGTAGCTATCTAGCCAATAAAACTCTATGTAAGCATTACATACTTACTAAAAGAAATAACTGTTTTATAGAATTTTACAAAAATGTAAGATGCTTCATACAATACTAGTACAATGGAAATACAAGTCTAAATATAGTTTGTTGTAGTTGGCTAGCCAAGAAAACACTACATAATCATTTTTTATATACTGAAAGACCTGTTTTATAAAATTCTACAAAAAAATGTAAGATGAAATATTTCATAAGGTTATAATATAAGATTAAGATACATAATTTCCTCTGTTTAAAAATACTTGTATTACATTTCTTTATTTGCAGAAATATATGTGTGCATAAGTGTGGGCACATGTGCTGACACAATTCCCACCATGCTCACATAGGGCCAGAGGACAAGTCCTGGGAGTTGATCCTTTCATTCCACTGAATGAGTCTCAAGGATTGAGGGATTAAACTCCAATCTTCTGGTACAGTATGCATCTTTGCCCTCTAAACCACCTTACTGACCCTTGAGAGAGAGATTAGACAAAGTTGGAAGACAGGGCATTAAACTTGTTTTAGAAGGCACAAGTTTTAAAATAATTAATTTTTTAAAAATCCCAGCATGAGCAAGAACAAAGCAGGAAGGTCCCCATCTGAGAAAACTCGAGAAAACTCACAAATGGTAATCTTAATCCTCTGCAAGAAAATGTTCTTAATCCCAAATATAAGTCATGACTTCCTCCATTTCTTTCCAAGGTTAATTTCCCAGTCCACCCCTGACCCCCACCTTTCCCCCCACCATATGCTCTGTGTTACTTTTTTTTTTTTTTTTGTCTTGTGACCACAATTCCTTGTAGGAACAGCCTCAGGAGTGGAAATGCATTTTGATTCAGCGGGCAGCAATGTATCACGGTGGATTTGAGCTCTTCATGGTGAGTTCTAGTCCATCATGGTGGGGAAGATATAGTAGGGTGGTCACTTTGTGACCATGGAAGCACGTGACCAGGCTCTTTACACCAAAGTGGAACAAAAATCAGAGAAGGAGTCCCAAACCTAAGGCCCAGTTAACAAGTCACAGTCCTAATGACCTACTTCTGATACTAGACCCCTTACCCTAATGGCCACATGGCCTTCCCAAATATTGATGGCAATGGGAAACAGGATTAGAACATGAGCCTGTGAGCACCACTTCAGATTTACAACATAGTACCTCCATGGGACAACTGAACACCCGGGGTGACAGGTGGTCATTGTTTAATCATGACTGCGAACTCTATGGACTAGGACTAGGTGAAAATGTTCTACTTTTAGAGCTGATAATGATAATGTTTGTGTACTACCTTAGCAGTTTATATAGTCTACAAGCTGCTAGTGTTCATTGCTGTGACTGACACAAGATGCACATACAATGACTGTGAAAACCAGAGAGGACCCCTGTTAACAGTTCCTTTCCTCTAGACCTCTAGAATTTGCTTCCCTCAGCATGTGTGTTTACTGGGTGGGATTGATTTTTATGCTACATCCAGTTGATTTTTCTCACTTTCGTTAGCATGTATGAACTCATTCAGCTAGGAGATATCTTGGGTTGGTCTATGCCGATATTTAGGCCTACACCACAGCAAATATATTGATGTATGCTGAATAAGGTCCCTTATGGCCCTCAGCACTGTTCTCTAAAGAGCAGTGTGAACTGAATCTGGAGGGCATCCCACCTGGATGCTCACTCCAATTCCCCACTCTCACCTATCCTACAAGAATGGTCCTGGACCAGCTATAGGTGGGTAGTCTCAGTGAGATACAAGAATGGAATAATGTCCTCCGTGAGTGAAGAATATGTATATTCCCCAAACTCCGCATTGTTTCCAGGAAAACTGATTCCTGCACTGTTGACATCACGTATTGTGTCTTTCTGGGACATGAACTTCCCTGTCCCCTACAAAGGGTCAGTAGAGTGTGGCTGAGGTAACTGGCTTTCCTGCTGCTCCTGATGTTACCGTTTCCTCTGCCCCAGTTAGTCCTCCATCGGATGGCTTTGACTGTTCTCCTTCTGGGTCAGTTTGTGGCCCCCAGCTCTGCTGACTGAGCAATACATCTCCCTTATTTAAAGCACTCCCACCCAACCTGATTTTGTCTTTTTCCTTCCATCCTAAAGGGTGGCCAAACCGAGACCTCTGGAATATTTGCTCTTCACCAGATTCTTTGTTCTGCTAAAGCCCACGGGCACGTTCTGGGTCTGTGTAGAAGTCTGGGAGATGTTTGAGTCCATAAATGATCCAAGAGAATGGAAGAAGTCAACTTCCAGGGCTTTAACATCTTCATCGTGTATTTCTGACCTGAGAGTGTGCCTTTTCTCAAATTATCTATAAGCACAAGGTCACTTTTTATAAAAGCACTCGTTGTAGAACTCCAAGTGGAGTTTTACTCACCTGGTTTGTGTACAAGTTCTTTCCTGAAAGGTTTGGGAAACGGTGCTGGAAAGAAAACTATGAGCAGAGAACAATGACCTTCGCTCTCAGGATGTTTCAGAGCGGTAGATGGGTTCACACTCTTGGAAGGACTGGTTCCAACACAGTCTTTCCAAGGCCTTGTCATCCAGTGTCACATACCAGGAGTGGGGGTGCACAGGAGAGGTGAAGGCCTTGGGAGACCCTGTCTCAAAAACAAAAGCAAGTACTCTGCAGGAAGTGGGTGACAGGTAAGTGCCTGGGCACTGTCTAAGAGCAGATGAAGGTAAATGTGAGGGAGAGGAGGAACGAGAAGGAGCACATTAAGGCCATGTTCAGGAGAATGACCCCAAACAGAATCCTAGGGTCACACACACCCCTGGTGGAAACCATGAGTTCCTATCTGTGATGTTCAGTGACATGAGTTCATGTGAAGAAACAGATAGGAGAACTGCAGGGGCAAAGCCCTGAGATTCTGGGCTGTCCACTCTCCAAAATCACCTCCACGTTACCAATCCTGTCCAAGAAATACCATCCCATTCATGTTTCTTTAAAAAACCACATTTAGAATCTTTCCTTTCTGCCCCAGACTATGTTACCTGTTCTCTCACATTTATACATTGCCACCTGTTTGGAGCCATAAGCTCAATTATTTCCAGCCAAGTAATGATGGGGATGCAAGTGTGGCTCCTGTGGGGGCTTGAGGGGTAGATGTTGGAAATCTGCCCCAGGTCCAAGGCTCGAGGACACACATGGGCTAATGAAGTAAAGGGGAAAAATAAGCATAAACATGAAGCAACCTACAGACTGTGGTTATACTTAGGACCAAATTGCCTGCTGGTGGAGCAATAGAGGGGACAGAGCCCATAGAGGGGATATACAGAGGACATGGATTGCAGTCAATGTAGATTCTTTCCGTGGTTATAACTGAAAGACCTCAGGAGACTGAAGGCTTCCTTGCTCGCTTCAGTTATCAGTCTCCACTCGGAACCTCACTTCATCCCCAAGGATCCTTTGATGACCACCACCAGGTCATAGGAGTGTGATCGGGGCTGTAAGTCTGGCAAATCCCACAGGGCCTCCACCTTTGCAGGCTTACCCTGATTTAATCCCCAGCCCAGTGTGCTGGCCCCTTGAAGCCCTTATCAGCATTTCCATTTCACTGTGGCTGTCCTGGGCTGAATGCCTGCATCTTCAATTATGAAAGACCCAGGTGAATTTCCCTTCCAGTGTACAAGGTCAAACATCTCCAGTTGTGATTTCTTGCTACACAACTTGTCCTTTTCCCTTCTATCCCTTGGGGGGAGGCAGCAGTTTCTCAATTGTCACTTGTGTTCCCAGCTCCTATCTTCATCAGGTTTCATCTGTATGTTTCATTAAGAAGCTGTGCCCCATTGGCTTACTTAACTCCAGCATAGATGGTTATTATTATATCCTTTCTCCACCAGGCATGGATAGACACACCTTCCTATAGCTAGAGGAAAAAATGAGCTGGGTTTGCTGCTTGAAAGAGCTGACACAGTCCAGTCCTCTCCTAATTATTGATCCCTGGCCCCAGACCCTTTTGTACTTACACAGGTCTGTTCCAACACTGGTATTTATTATTATTATTATTATTATTATTATTATTATTATTATTATTATTATTGTTGTTGTTGTTGTTGTTGTTGTTGTTGTTGTTGTTGACCAAGTTAATTATTCAATTTGCAGCCCAATTGCAGCTTCTTCTCACTCCTTTACTCCAAGTCCCTCCCTCTCACATTCATCCCCAAATTCCATATCTTCCCAGAGAAGGGGAGACCTCTCATGGATATCAACCAGCCCCAGCATATCAAGCTGCAGCAAGACCAGGCATATCCTCTTCCACTGAGGCTAAGAAAAGGTAGCCCAGTTAGGGAAAAGGGATTCAAAGGCAGGCAGTGTAGTCGGAGACAGGCGCTGCTCCTGCTTTAGGAGTCCCACATGAAGACCCGGCTGCATAACCACTACATACGTGCAGAGGGCCTAGGTCATGTGTGCAGAGGGCCTAGGTCATGTGTGCAGAGGGCCTAGGTCATGTGTGCAGAGGGCCTAGGTCATGTGTNTAGGCAGGACAAATTGTGGGTTTAAGGTCTTGTGGCTGGGTTGGTGTTCTCATCCCTTCAATGGAAGCCTTGTCTGTTTATATGAGATAGCTAGGCTCTACATTCCCCATTGCTAGGATTCTTAGCTAAGGTCACCCTCATAGATTCCTGGGAGTTTCCATCGTCCTAGCTTTCTAGCTCATCCCAGAGATGCCCCACCCAATCCAGTTGTCTGTCTCTCCCAGTACTATCTCTCAATGTCCTCTCCCACCTCACCCCTCCTGTTCCCATCCCCACCCTTCCCACTCTGAAACCCCTCTTACCATCCACCCCCAATGTCTCTTCTGTTTCTCCCTTTCAGTAAGGTTCAAGCATGCCTCCCCTGGACCTTCCTTGTTACTTCACTTCTTTGGGTCTGTGTTTTGTAGCATGGCTATCCTGTACTTTATGGCTAATACCTACTTATAAATGAAAGCATAGCATACAGTGTCTTTTGAGGTCTGAGTTACCACACTCAGGATGGTCTTTTCTAGTTCCATCCATTTGCCTACAAATTTCATGCTGTCATTGCTTTTAATGTCTGAGTAGTGTTCCATTGTGTAAATGTACCACATTTTCTTTATCCATTCTTCAGCTGTGGAGCATCTATGTTGTTTCCAGTTTCTGGCTATTGTGAATAAAGCTGCAAAGAATATAGTTGAGCAAGTGTCCTTGTTGTATAGTGGAACATCTTTTGGGTATATGCCCAAGAGTAGTATAGCTGTGTCTTGAGGTAGATTTATTCCCAATTTTTCTGAGAAACAACGAAATTAATTTCCAAAGTGGTTGTACAAGTTTGTACTCCTACCGACAATGGAGAAGTGTCCCCATTGTTCCAGCATGTGCTGTCACTTGATCTCAGCCATTCTGATGGGTGTAAGATGGAATCTCAGGGTTGTTTTGATTTACATTTCCCTGACCACTAAGGATACTGAACATTTTTTAAAGTGCTTTTTAGCCACTAAAGACTCTTCTGTTGAGAATTCTGTTTAGATCTGTACCCCATTTTTAAATTGGGTTATTTGGTTTGCTGATGTCTAGTTTCTTGAGTTCTTTATATATTTTGGATATCAGCCCTCTGTCATATGTGGAGTTGGTGAAAATCTTTTCCCGTTCTGCAGGCTGCTGTTTTACCTTATAGAAACTTTTACCTGCTGTTTACCTTATAGAAACTTCAGTTTCATGAGATCCCATTTATTAATTGTTGATCTTAGTGCCTGTGCTGTTCAGGAAGTTGTCTCTTGTACCAGTGCGCATTCAAGGTTATTCTCCACTTTCTCTTCTATCAGATTTAGTGTTTCTGGTTGTATGTTGAGGTATTTGATCCACTCGAATTTGAGTTTTGTGCGGGGTGGTAGATATGGATCTATTAGCAGTCTTCTACATGCAGACATCCAGTTAGACCAGTACCATTTGTTGATGATGTGTTCATTTTTCTCCATTTTATAGTTTTGGCTTTTTTGTCAAAAATTGAGTGTCCATAGGTTTTGTGTATTTATTTATGGTTCTTCAATTTGATTCCATTGATAAACCTGTCTGTTCTAATGCCAGTACCATGTGGGGTTTATTAATATTTCTCTGTAGTATAGCTTGAAATCTGAGATGGTGATACCTCCAGAAGTCCTTTTATTGTATAGGGTTGTTTAAGTGATCCAGTGTCTTTTTTTTTCCAATATGAAGTTGGGTATTGTTATTTCAAAGTCTGTAAAGAATTGTTTCAGAATTTTGATGGGAATTACATTGAATCTGTAGACTGCTTTTGGTAGGGTGGCCATTTTTATTATGTTAATCCTGCAGATCTACGAGCATGGGGGATCTTTCCATCTTCTCGTGTCTTCTTCAATGTCTTTCCTCAAAGATTTGAAGTTCTTGCCACACGAGTTTTTCACTGGCTTGGTTAGAGTTATAAGTTAATTTTTTTATCCAGCCACTTTTCTGAAGGTGTTTATCAGCTGTAGGAGTTCTCTAATAGAATTTTTTGGGCCACTTATGTATATTATCATATTATCTGAAAATAAGAATATTTTGACTTCTTCCTTTCCAATTTGTATTCCCCTGATCTCCTTTAGTTGTCTTACTGCTCGAGTTAAAACTTCAAGTACTATATTGAATAGAAATGTAGAGAATGGACAGCCTTGCCTTGTCCCTGATTTAAGTTTCTCTCCATTTAATTTGAGGCTGGCTATTATCTTGTTGTTTATTGCTTTTATTGTGTTCAGGTATATGCCTTGTATCTCTGTTCTTTTCAAGTCTCTTATTATGAAGGGATGTGGAATTTTATTAAAGGCTTATTCAGCATCTAATGAGATGAACATTTTTTTTCCATTCAGTTTGTTTATGTGGTGGCTTACAGTGATGCATTTTTATATTCTAAGCCATCCCTACATTTCTGGGATGAAACCTACTTCATATTGGTTGATGATGTTTTTTTTTTTATTTAGTTTGTGAGTATTTCATTGAGTGTTTTTGCATCAATGTTCATAAGGGAGATTGGTCTGAAACTCTCTCTCTCTTTGTTGAGTCTTTGTGATTTGGGTATCAGGGTGACTGCAGCCTCATAAAATGAATTTGGCAGTGTTTCTTCTGTTTCTATTTTCTGGAGTAATTTGAAGAGTATTGGTATTAGAACTTCTTTGAAGGCCTGATAGAATTCTGCACTAAAACTATCTGGCCCTGAGGTTGTTTTGGTTTTGATTTCATTTGTTTGCTTGCTTGTTTGGGGTTTTGGAGAATTTTCATGACTGCTTCTATTTCCTTATGGGTTATGGATCTATTTAGATTGTTTACCTCATCTTGATATAGCTTTGGTAAGTGGTATCTAGAAAAATAATCATTCCTTTTGTTTATATTTTCCAATTTTGTGGAGTACAGGTTTTTGACATAAGACTTAATAATTTTTTGGATTTCCTCAGTGTCTTTTGTTATGTCCCCCTTTTTGTTTCTGAATTTGTTGATCTGGATAGTCTCTCTCTACCTTTTAGTTACTTTGGCTAAGGATGTGTCTATCTTATTTCCTTCCTTCCTTCCTTCCTTCCTTCCTTCCTTCCTTCCTTCCTTCTTTCCTTCCTTCCTTCCTTTCTGTGTATAGCTCTGACTGTCCTGGAACTCACTCTATAAACCAGGCTGGCCTTGAACTCAGAAATCCACCTGCCTCTGCCTCCCAAGTGCTGGGATTAAAGGAGAGCGCCACCACGCCCGGCCTTATTGATTTTCTTAAGGAACCATCTCTTTGTTCCATTGATTCTTTGCATTTTTTCTTTGTTTCTATTTAATTGATTTCAGTTTTGAGAGATTATTTCCTGCTGTCTACTCTTCTTCGGTGTGTTTCTTCTTTTGGCTCTAAAGTTTTCAGGTGTGCTGTTAAGTTCCTAGTATGAGATCTTACTAATTGCTTTATGTAGGCACTTAGTGCTATGAACTTTCCTTTTGGCATCACTTTCATTGTGTCCTATAAGTTTGGGTATGTTGTACCTTCATTTTCATTAAATTTTAGAAAGTCTTTAATTTCTTTATTTATTTCTTCTCTCACCCAGTGGTCATTGAATAGAGATTTGTTCAGTTTCCATGAGTTTGAAAGCTTTCTGTTGTTTCTATTGTTGATGAAGTCTAGCTTTAATCCATGGTAGTCTGATAAGATTCAGGGGGTTATTCCAATTTTCTCTTATCTCTTGAGACCTGCTTTGTGACTGAGTATATGGTCAATTTGGAGAAGGTTCTGCAAAGGTGTTTCAGTTAGGGTTTCCATTGCTGTGAAGAGACACCATGACCAAGGCAACTCTCATAAACAGTAACATTTAATTGGGGCTGGGTTACAGTTTCAGAGATCTAGTCCATTATCATGGCAACATCCAGGCAGACAATGTGTTGGAGGAGCTGAGAGTTCTACATTTTCATCTGAAGGCAGCAGCAGGACACTCTCTTCCATAGGCAGCCAGGAGTAGGCTCTGTTCCACACTTGGGTGGAACTTGAGCACTAGGAGACTTTAAAGGTCACTCCCACATACTTCCTCTATCAAGACCACACCTCCTCTAATAATGCCACACCTCCTAATAGTGCCATTTCCCATGGGCTTATTGAAACCACCGCAACAGTTATTTTTTTTATTTATTTTATTTTATTTTTTATTCCCAATTTTTATTAGGTATTTTCTTCATTTACATTTCAAATGCTATCCCCAAAGTCCCCCATACACTCCCCCCTCCTCCTGCTCCTCTACCCACCCACTCCCACTTCTTGGCCCTGGTGTTCCCCTGTGCTGGGGCATATAAAGTTTGCAAGACCTAATTGTTAAAGTTAAAAGAACTCAATAGCCAGAATGGCTAACTCGGAGTAATCCTAGATAGCAAGCAGCAATTCTGCTGACACTTGCTGTTGTGTGGGCCCCAAGAGGCTTCCCGGGGCCCAAGTACATGCTCCTCTCTGCAGGTGTACGTTTGAGTCAGTCTCTGCCAAGGCTTTACCTGGTGCTCCCCTGCTCACTTGAGGTCCAATAGCTGTGTTTGGCCTTTTCCCAGTCTGCACACTGCCCACACCATCCTTCAGCCAAAGGGAGTTCCTGAAGAATGGCTTTGGAGAGGCAAGCACTGCTTGGTACCATATCAACTGCATCGGTGGCTCAAGAGTTGTCATTTGCTTTGCGGTGGGAGCTGCATTTTGCGTGGACAATAAGGTCCTCACTTCTCTCAAAGCCGTAATTCCCCTCCTGTCAGGCTGACTTCCCCTTTGCTCACCCTGACCAGAAAGCAGAAACTGAGTTTATACCACTAAATGTTCACACCTACTGAGGTTTGCTGAGGACCAAGCCAGGTGAGTGTAGCTTTCGGATATCAACCCTGTCTAGTCCCCAAGGCAAGCTTCTATAGAGATGAGGACATAGGGATTCAGAGAAGTTAACAGCTTACCAAGCTGGCTATCGAAGCCATGCCTTTAGAGACCGACTATTTTCATTTGCTCCACCACTGTCACCCGTCTCACATCCTAGAACACCCAACCATCATGGATAAACCAGGATGTCTGCTCACTGCTGGGATTTCAATCATTCCTCATTTATCTGAGGTGTGGTCCAGCATGCACTCCTTCATGGAAGTGTCTGTCTCTTCACATGTGATATCAGAAGAAAACCAGCCCACCATGCAGACAAGACATGTGCTCAGAGCCACACTGGGCAAGGGAGCCTCCATACTGGTATTTTTTCTCCCATATAGCCAGACTTTGAGCACTCCCAGACTGCAGGGCTGACTTGATCAGAGACCCAAGTTAGTTTCTCTGTGACTCAATATGCTACAAAACCAGTGTTAGAGGCCAGAGTTTCTTTACCTGGACCAGCCCCACTGTACACGCTATAGCTGGTTCATCCCTCTTGGCCTGACTGGCTGGCACATAGTAGGTTCACAATAAATCTCTTTTAATAAACCTTTGTCTCATACTCTTCTCCACAGTTCCTGGAAGGAGACTGCCTCTTTCCTTCCTTCTTGCTTGGCAAAGCATCTGAGCTGACACTGAGGCCTGGTGTGTGCTCACCAGTGATGATTTTTCCTGATGTGGTAACGAGAAGTAGGAGCAAATGAGAGGAGGGTCCTCTTCCTTGGCAGGTATTTATGGCCTGGATCTATGGGCAGCCTGAACACAGAGAAGCTCCATTAGTCATAATGCCTTTGGATCCTGGAACCTCAAGGCTGGGTGGCAGGGCTTCAGGCTCCCCAGAGGAGGCATGTGCTTGGCTTGCATACCTTCTGCACTGATGGCCCTGCCAGCCTCAGCAGCCTTGCCTGAGCTTTCCCCAGAACACCCCCGCCTGTCTGTCTGCAGGCTTCCCACTTTCTCCTCAACAGAGAGGTCCCAGGCAGCGGTGGGGCCCAGATGTACGTATGGGCAGGCTCTGCAGTTTCCCGCTCCATTCCTAACAAGCATCGTGTGTTTCCTTGGCTAAAAGGTGTCCAAGTGAACTCATTTTTTCCATATTACTTTGAAAAGTTTATTTCATCAAGCATGAAAATGTTTAACAATATAGGTTTCTTTTTAAAATCACCATATTGAAGATGTTTCTCTTTTCCTCACCTGGGGGAAAGAACATGAGAATATTTAACTCCTTCCTGAGGCTTCCAAGCCACAGACGGGACATAAATCGTGCTCTGGGAATCACATGATATGGATGATTGATTAAAAGTAAAAAAAAAAAAAAATGCTGCTCACAGCCTCCACTTAGTGAGGTGACATGTTGAGTTTAGTCCAAGTGATGGTTGTAATAATCCAGAGCAGGATGAGCTGCCAGGCCAGGAGTACACAGCCATCAATAATCCATTAGGAGAGCATGTGACAGGCTGGCAGCTTCTAGAACCATCATAGCTCCTTCCCCAGAGAGGCAGCAAATGCTGATGGGAAAGTGCCCAGAATCCCCAGCAAGGCTTTTGATCCATCATGACGAACACCTCCTCTTCAAGGTTCCCACCCCAAGTACCAGAATCAGATGGAGCTATGTTACAAGAATGTTTCCCCACTGTTTCAGGAGGCTAAGGCTAAGGCAGTCTGCGTGGAAGTTTGCCTAGAAGAGGAGAGGTCAGAGTCACCCAGCAAGCTAACACATTGTGAAACGAAGCTACTTTTCTGTTTTAATTTATCTACCATGCAGTGGTGGCTCATGCCTTTAATCCCAGCACTTGGGAGGCAAAGGCAAGTGTGGATTTCGGAGTTCGAGGCCAGCCTGGTCTATACAGTGAGTTCTAGGACAGCCAGGGCTACACAGAGAAACCCTGTCTCAAAAAAAAAAAAAAAAGAAAAAAAAAGGTGTATGTGGGAGGCTATCTACTGATAGGCAATATACATCCTCACTGGACAAGAAGGCATTGGGAAACTGAGATTTACCATCCCATCCCCAGCCTGCGCTCTTCCCTGGTCTGAATCTCAGGCGTCTCCCACAGCTGTTCAAGGCTTGGCTGCCATTCTGGGGTGCCACTGGGAGACAACAGAGTGTTGATGGGGTGGTGCTAGGGGTGGTCTTCTGGTCACTGGGGGCTTGTCTGTCCTTTCCTCTTCTTGTCTTGGCCAGGAAATTGGCATTTTTGTTGTTGTTCTCCTGAATGTTCTCATCATGGTAAGCTGCCGCATCCCAAGCCCCAGAGCAGCAAAACCAACCCACTGTGAACTGAAGCCTCACAAAGCACACTAAACCTTCCCTCTCTGTAAGCTGTCTCAGGTGTGCGTTACAGTGGCGAAAGCGGGTTGACACATTGGCCCTCTCCTTTTCTTCTCTGATTTTGTCCAGTACCTGATGTCATTTCCAAGCTCCACCTGTGCTGCTCAGGTACCCCACCCCCCCAGCCACCCCTCCATACCAGCTTGAGCACACCTTGGAATTTCAGGCTGTCTGGGAAACAACTAGGAGTAGAGTGTGAGGAACTCAGCATGTGAATGCTCGGTGTACAGCTTTACCTTTGAATGGGGGTAGGAGAGGATCTATGAGTGGAAGAAGCCAATGGGATTCTCTGCAGAGTGGGACCCTGGCTGGACCCCAGGTTTAGGCTGTTGAGATACCAGAAGCAGAAGCAAGCAACCAGCCAACGGGAAGAAAAGGCCCCACGCTGGCCCATCAGGACTCCTGAGTCCGTCGGAAAGGTTGTTTCTATAACCTGGGAGGAGTAAAAAGAGAAATGGTGGGGGTCACAAGGTCAGAGAGCTGCTTTGCTCATGGTTGCAAGTGAAGAAAGACAAGCATTTAACTTTAACAAGATGAATCAGGGATTTGGCACAGACTTAACATGCGGGATCAAATTTTTATCTCTGGAGATATCCTCTGACTTTTTCAACCATGATGTCAAAGAAAGGCCAGACATTAAAGTAACCACAAGGAACCTAGAATATGCGTTTCACAGTCCTGGGGCTTTAAGAGCATCTATTTATCTAAATAAGAAGGGGCCTGTGGCATTGCAATCAAGAGGCTTTGCAGAATCCTAATGCTTTTTGGCCTTTTTTGGGATTTTTTTCTATAAAACCAAAAGACACCGCTGATTTTGATTTTACTTTTTAAGCAAAGAGGGGAGAGAAATAACCCAAAAGCCTGAGGTTCAGTGAAAGAAAGAACTTCAGAAACCAGTTCTAGATGAGAAGTCTTTGCATGTGTTTGTTTGTTTGTTTGTTTGTTTGTTCGTTGTTCATTTTTGAGACTGGTTAGCCTTGGCCGGCTTGAAACTCCTCTTATAGACCAGACTGGCTTCAGACTCAGAGATCTACCTGTCTCTGCCTCCCAAGTGCTGGAATTAAAGGCATACATCATTATACCTGGCTCTTGGCTTAGCAGATGAGGCACCAGCTAGATGCAGGCATAGGGATGCCACAGACAGTCCCCTAGCACTGTTTAATACCTGAATGCCCATGTGCCAAGGAGTTTAGCTGTTCCCGTAGCCTATGCCAGGTCCTGTCCACATTTAAACACCGCTTGTATTTATTTACATCCCCTGGCCTTTGGGATAGTTACAAAGGCCTCTTTTCTTCCTCTTCTTCTCCATTCAATAGTTTTGTTCTACATCCAAGAGTGTTGTTAAGACAAAGTGGACCTGTGAGAATGGGGTCAATAAAGCCACGAGTCCTAAGCATACAGCTAGTAGACTCCGAAGGAATTAAAGGAAGAGAGAAAAGTCACCAATGAGAAAGTCCTAGAACATGGTGGTTAATATCAACAATCAGTTTGACAAGATTGAGAAATACGTAATGCACAAACAAAATGTACATGTCCTTGTGGGAGTTCCTCTATTGAGGTTGGGGTCCTGAGAAGAATAAAAAGGAGAAGGTGGCCTGAGTGGTAACATTCATTTCTCTCTGCTTTCTGGCTGGTGGGTGTGGTGTCACCAGCTACCTCATGCTCCCGACGCTATGCTTCCCTTGTCTTGATGGACTCTATCCTCCCACTCTGACCAAAATAAACCTTCCCTCCTGTAAACTGCTTTTGTCTGGTATTTGTCTCATCGATGAGAAGAGCAACCAATAAATGGAGGGATAGAAACTGGAGAGGGACTGGAGACCCCACTACCAGCACCCATTCCCTGCCCCAGTCCTTTAGTTCTATGAAGGACAGAGAGACAAGTACAGAAAACGACAATATACAGAGACACATGAAGAGCAGCGTGAAAACAATGAGGGTGGGAAGGAAACTTTCTCTGCTGGCTTAAATCCATAGGACCTGGCCAAGTGATCATGTGTACAGGAGGAAACATGATGACAGTGACTCTGAACCAAGCCTTCCTAGGGCATAAACAAAGGCTTAGTCCACTCCATGGGAAACATAAATTCAGTGATGCGATGGAAAATATAGGCTCAATTGGAGGAGAATTGCTGTATTGGGAAGATCTATTAATCTGTTGACAGTCTCTCAAAGAGAGCGATGGCAGCCTGCTAGCTTGTCTCATTTCACAGCAGTCTATCCAAGGGCCTGGAAAATTCATCTCCGGGATGGAGCCTCATGAGCAGGCAAGAGCTAGGTGCCTTCATAAATCTTGTTCATTTTTCATCGTGATGATTTTTCTCTCCCATTGCCTTCCATTCTCATGCCAGCTTCTCTTCGGATCCATCATCCTGGGCTAAGGGAAGGGGCTGCTGTTCGGGTGAGCAGAGAGAACACTCCACCTGTATCAAGGATTTCATCTGAGGCCATTCTCCCCTGCTGCTCTGGGCTCCCTGTGCTCAAGGGAGTCCCGCATCTCCATCGCCAGGCACTCAGAGACCAAGCCCCTTCTGATGCCAGTGCTGAAATGGAGAGTTCAGGTTCCCTAGTTGTCAGGGCTGAGAAGAGCCGGGTGAGCCAGGATGACACATTCAACAGTCTTGACATTCTTAAAGCAGCAAGGTGACGATTTCCTCAGTGTTCTTGCAAGAGCTTTCATGTGTATCCAAATAGCTTTTAGCCAAGTAAAGGAAGAGGCAGCCCTACTGTCCAANCATTGAAAGTATGTAGCACATGGTAAAAGCGTAATGTGTGTGTGTGTGTGTGTGTGTGTGTGTGTGTGTGTGTGTGTGTGTGTATACACATTATTGTGTTGCTTACATCACCCCAGGATCTTTCTGACCACAGTCTGGCTGCTTTTATATAAGTCCAGAAAAAAAAAAAAAAGAAAACCTGACATCTAAGAATACTTTGTTCAAATAATAGGGTTTTCTCTTCCTTTATGTAAGTGGGGAGCTGCTACCAAGTCAAAAATCCCATACCTGAATTTTTGAGGACTTTCTCACCTCTAATTTATCCTCGTCAATCACGTTGACCAACACCCTAGGACAGGTCACATGCCACTTATAACAACTTCCCTGTCTTCACTGTTGCCCCCTCTAGTCTGCAATGACAGCCAACTCGCCCCATTCCAGCGATCCTACAACAGCTCTTGATTGCCCTTTACACGACAGCTTCACAGTTCTTCTGCCTACAAGACCTACCTTCTGCTACCTATTCTAGTAATGCTGGCCCTCCATTCCCTTTCTCTGCCTTCACAGCAAAATCTCTTGCCTCCTCACTCTCACTGGGTGTGAATTCTTTCTCTATTAAATTGGCTGGAACTGCTCACCGGGTTCTCAAGACTCACAGTCCATTATATCACCCAAGGTGTTTTTAAAAGTCCCAAGAGTGGATCTCACCCAGGACCAATTGAACTGGAATCACCAGTAGAGAGGACCCAGGTATTCAAATCCTTGCAAGCTCCCCAGAATTCCCATCATCAGTCCTGCATGAGAACTGCTAGTTTGGGACCCACGTAGCACCTGAATCTTATTAAGCTTGGCCTTTCCTTGGTGGGCTTGTTAATGCTTTTCTGACGTGGGCTTTCTAAAACTCTCACCTCTTGGTGAGACATGGAATGCACAGTGTGTCTCAGCTTCAAACAAACTGAGGATCCTGTCCAAATGCAGATCTGGGCTGTGAAGATCTGAAATGGGAGCCTGAGATTCTGTGTTCCACAATACCGCCTTGTATTTAATAATCTTCCTGGATGATTTAACATGTGAATTTCTCTCATGGGAAGAAAGTCAAGGCAGGGAGAAAGGGAAGCTCACCCCATAATTCGTCCTCTCAGGTGTTGTTTTAAAGTATTGCTAAGGTTTGTGGGTCTTATGTGAGTATCTTTTTTTAACTGAGTCATTTTTAATAAACAGTTTGACTAAAATTAGATTACAGTAAATCAAAACCACAGTGAGATAATATTTTACACTCATGAAGATGTGTATAATAAAAAAGAAATGAGCCTGGCCTATGGCACAGGCCTGTAATCCTAGCTACTCAGGAGACTGGGGTCAGGAGGATCACAAGTTCAAAACCAGCCTGCATAAAGAATGAACTCAAAGCTACCTGCACAAGTAAGCAAGACTCTATCTGAACATCAAAAGTAAAAAGGGGCAGAGCTTGTAGCTCAATTATACAGCAATTTGCCTATTGTTTCTGAGGTCTGGAGGTTCAATTTCTAGTACTGAAAAAGAAGGGGCGGGGGGGTGGGGTGTGTGGAACATGTGAGGGGTGGAGCATGTGAGGGGCAGAGCATGTGAGGGGCGGAGCATGTAAGGGGTGTGAAGCTCTCAGTACTCTTCCAGCTCCGCGATAACATGGCACTGCCAATTGGAAAAAGAGTCTGGCGACAACTCAAGAGACGTCATCAGTGGGATCACTCATGACTTAGGAGTGATAATCTCAAAAGCCTTTGCGGGAGCTAGGCATTGCTCTGGTCTATGGTCTGACAAGTTTGAGGGAAAGTTACGTTGGGATAAGTTTCTCCACAGCTGTGAGGGACAGAGAACCCACGGGCTCCTGACTCCACTGCTGTTCACTTTCTAACTCTCAAGCAAGTCTGCCAGTTTCCCAGTTCTTTAGAAATGCAGGTGAGGGGCTTAACAATATTCATTTTTTCCATTTTCAAATAAAGGCGAGTTGTTGCAAATAATAAACTGGAGCATTTCTGAACCATGGCAGCCGAAGTGGACCCTGTGGAGCTAGAAATAGTTTTTGAGAAAACAGCAAATTAGACTCAGACCAGACATGGAGGGTTAAAGTTAGTACCTCAGGTGATTATTATCAGATTGTCTTAAAAAACAATGATTTCAGTGTCCTGGCAGAGAGCAGAGAGGGAATCATGTGTTTCTTCAGTTTGTCAATTTTATTAATCCCCCCCCCAACTGATATTTTGAGACATTTATTCTGAATTTTCCCTTTTACCTTAGAAGAAAGAAAAGCTTGAAAGACTCCAATGAATCTTTTCAGTGTGTGGACCTGGAGCTTCTGCCCGCCCCCCTCCCCAGAAGGGCTGGCTGTGCACAGGGGCTGTCTCTCGAGATGCACTGGAGATGGACCAGGAAAGCAGAGCATGTTAGCACCACTGCTCCTGTGCTCTTGATAACCTTCCTGCTTGTCCTGTCAGCGTTTTCACTGGACGGAAGGACAGACGCTTTTAGAGAGGAGATAGGAATCTAATGCTGATGGTAATTTCCCTTCCCCAAACACATATCCCTTATAATTAAACAAACAGCCATGAACAGGCTCCAGCAATCAAGAATTCTTTTCAGAAAAATACTGTCCATAATTTTCCAGCAATTCATCTAGATGAGGTTTTTGGTTTTGAAATATATTAAACTGCGTTCCACAGGTGAAGGCACTTTCTGCCACGCCTGAGGCCCTGATCTCCATCTCTGGGACACACATACTAGGAAGAAAGAACAAACTCCTAAAATTGTCCTCTGCCTCCAGTGTGTGCCCATAGGCATGCAACTCATTCTCTTAACAATAACAAAATGACAGCGCTTTAAAATTTTTTAAAAATACATATTAAGTTGATCAGATCAATACATCACTCTGAAAACCTCAAACACACTATGTAAAGAGTAGAGTTACAACAGCAAGTTTTTTTTTCATATTTGGTGTGTGTGTGTGTGTGTGTGTGTGTGTGTGTACACACTCATTTGTGTTGGTACCATCAGGAACCAGAAAAAGACATCAGATCCCCTTAAGTTGGAGTTACAGAAGGTGGCGAGCTGCCTGACAGGCGCCCTGGGATCCATACCCTACTCCTCTGAAGGAGCAGGGAGTGCTCGTGTCAGGGATCCCCCCCTTCAGCCCATAACAACAAGATTTAGTAACAAACGCACTAGTTATTGTGTGTCAGTTTAGAAACTGACACCACAGAGGGGAAGACAACACACAGGAGTGCCTGTCCCTGTGAGGAAAAGATATCAACAAATAATCACTGGAATGACTTCACAATTACAAATGCAATTAACAGTGCAAAGAAAAGCCCCAGGGGCTAGACAAAATGAGCCTAGCATTCTGGAGAGGTTAGGAAAGGTCTCCTAGTAGGGGATAGTTATTTATAATCACTTAAACTGAACTCATGAAAGAAGAGGGTGAGATGGCTGTGGTTCCCTTAAATAACTGAGTTTTACTTTCCCAGAAGTATTCGGCATTTATCCTTTATCCAATGATGTATGTGTGCACATATGCACACACCACACATGCACACTCACACACATCACACTCACTCATACACACCACACTCTCTCACACACACACATCACACTCATATACACCACACTCACATATACACACACACACACCCCACACACCCCACACACACATCACACTCACTCATATACACCACACTCTCACACACACAATCACACTCACACACACACACACACACACACACACACACACACTCACACCTAAGTTGACACATTCTTAGCAACATGATTATGATTAACAATGATAAAGCATAAATTACCCAGATCCAAATCCTACTTCCTAAATATACGCTAACCTCTGTTACTTGCTGACTCACCAGCAGAGGAAAGAAACTGAATCCAGAACCTTACCTTGCTCATTAATCGCTGTTTAGCCCCACCCCCAACTTCTTAGAGCAAATTGTCCATCATGCCTGTCAACAGCTTTCAGATGCACGGTAGTCACAGTGAGACAGCTTATCCAGTGTGATGGTTTCCCCTGGGAACAGAGTAACAGGGGAAAGGAAAGAAGATGTTTGAAAATCTACGGTACAGGGCTCCAAGCTCCAATGCTCTTGTCCTCGGGCTATCTGCTCACCACAAATGGTCTTCCTTGTCTCAGTTCCTCACTCATTACTATCTGAAAACATAAAGACACTTGATCATCCTTTGAATCTGCAAATGCCTAATTTTGTCAGACGGGAGATAACCCATTTTAAGTGCCAAACCAAGGAACATTTGTAAGAGAAGACATGCTTCGAGGCTAGTTTGAGGTAATCCTGAGAATTATATGCATACATTAGGCTTTTATAAGCACTAACAAGAAACTGTATGCCCTGGATGATCACATTCAAGCATTTAAGTTCAAGTCTTTCTTAGGGGACATCCCTCCACTTCCTCCATGCTGTGGCCTGGCTTTGTCTACCAGAAACACTCTGCCTGCTGGTAGATGTCCAGGGTCAGCTCAGCAGCACACAGTCATGCTTGAATCTTCCCACTGTTCAATGTCTGGGAGTCCATAGGCGTAGTACCCCTGCTTACACCCCAGTGAGACTGTCGGGTAAGAAAGGACCCTCAGTCTTGATTCTCTCCCAAACCTCTAAGTTGTTGACATGATAAAATGATACAGCTTTGATGATAGAGCAACTGCATAAGCCTCTACGCGGAGAAAAAAAGAGTCTCTTTCATCTTCCAGAAAGGCTCCGGCATCTCTGTCACCCTCCCCAGTGGAAGAGAGGGGAAGGATCCTCTTCCATTTTAGCTGTGTCCAGTTTATTTCTTTTGGCATCTCAAACATGTCTCCTGCCACTGGTCCTCAGCCTGGAGAAGAGAAACTCAGCTGAAATAGCAGGTTTGTTTGTCCTTGGTTGACCTCCAAGGAAACTAGGACAGTGGGAGGCTAGGAAGGTATGGCCTCTTCATCATGCACCAGTGGTCAAAGCTGGCGGCTCCTCTCCAAGCAGCCAAACCCGGTGTCAAACCACCAGCCCAGGCAGCCTCTCCCTGGGTTTCCTCAGCCACGAAGTGTTCTGCCCAGAGCGAACTCCACCCAGTGGTGAGCTAAGGTCAATCAAACATTCATTCATGCTCCAGGAAGGGACATGTCCACCCAACCCTGCTCTCGGATGATGCCTATAGAGTCCAGCTGTGGCTGGCTCCATTCTTACAGGTGCCAGGTACCCAGGTAAGTATGGTAGTGGCTTGTGGGATGGGCAGGAGATATTCGCACAGGGCACTAGCACTCCTGCAGGAGTCACAGTGAAGGTCGTCACATGGCACAGAAACAGGTTATGTTTGAGGTCCCAAGGATCAAGGTGAAAGTAAAGAACATGCGGTCCAATCATATAGCAGGTTCACCTAGATGATAGAAAGGAACAAAGAGCTTTCTGGCTGAAGCTGATGTGGGCTGTGCATATTGCCTGATGCTGGAAGACACCATCTCCAAGCTGGATGTCTGCAAAAGGCAGCAAACCAGCATTTATGTGGATTGAGCCTTGACTGCATCTTCCGAACGACCAGTCCCATCCATCTAGCCTGCGCTGTTGTGGTCTGCGCCATACACTTGGGGATTTGATGATGGTCACAGTGCAGTCTCAGCCTCCTGCAGACTGTCCAGAGCCGCTTGCTAGTGATGGTGAGCTGACGTTTGAAAACATTTTTCATTTCATGCTTGGAAACCAATAAAACACTCCCTTATTGACAGGATTGTTTAGATCAATCGTCTCTGACTCTCTCAGTTGGAGCCTCCAGGAGCCACACAGAGTCGCTAGTGGAGCCCATAAAAAGGCAAAACTAAAAGCAAGCCCCAGTCTTGGTACTGCGTGACTTGGTACTGCGTGACTTGGTACTGCGTGACTTGGTACTGCGTGACTTGGTACTGCGTGACTTGGTACTGCGTGACTTGGTACTGCGTGACTTGGTACTGCGTGACATAATTTAGTGCTGTGTTTCTTCTTTCCTGCTCTCTGCTCCAGAACTCAGCTAAAACCAACATACAATGCCATCCAAGATGTCTTTAAAAACAATGCCCTTCAGACCCAGAGGCCTGTGACTCAGTCTCTGAAATGCTAGTTGTGTTTCCTTCCCTTCAACCCCATATAGGCCTTATCTCTTCTGCACTTCTTGGCATGCTCCTGTCCTACGTGGAGTTTTGCTATCACGGATCATCCGGGCCCAGCCTTTCCAGAGATATTCTTCTTCTCTGTGAGAGTCAGTATTGCATTTGCTCTGGTTTTCCAACCTTATCATGCTCAGAAAGCAAGGAACCTGCAAGGGTGGTATTTGTCCAACACATCTTCATTGAGGGCTTGTCCCATGCCAGGCACTGTGATAGGTAGAAGGCAGATCAGGACACTATCACAAATGGACTCCAATCAGAGGGGCATTTTTAATGAGTGAATAAACACATGAAAAATACATATGCCACACAGTATGGATACCTAGGAAACTTGGCAATGATAAATAAGGAAGGATGAGGGGAGTGTGGCCTTTCAGTTCTAGATGTTGAGGGAGCTCCTATCAGGAGACAGCCTCTACCAGGAGCTTGATCAAACAGGAGCCATGAAGGGACTTAGAGCAGGAACGTCCCACACTAGAGATAGGGCAGTGCAAAGTCCCCAGGTGGAGCCTAGTGGGGTATTTCAGAGAGAAGCGGCACTTATGAAGTCAGACATCCAGAGGTGGATTACAGAGTGCTTGTCCTCTCCCAGACAGGCTCCCCTCAGCCCCAGGGGCCAAATAACCTGTGTGGAAGCAGTACAAGTGACTAAACCATTAAGGGTTTTCAGGAAAAACTAGATTTGGAGTTTTGTATGAAATTCCTGATGTCTCTACATTGACTCAAATGTTTAAAACAATCTGTGAGCAAGACAAACCCAGCCCAGACTCACTCTTGTGAATTCTACTCAAGTAAGACAAACTGACTTGCCTGCTTGCTCTTCCCTTCTTCCTCTCTTCCCTTCTCCACTCCCTTCCTTCCTTCCTTCCTTCCTTCCTTCCTTCCTTCCTCTTTCTTTTCTTTCTTTCTTTCTTTCTTTCTTTCTTTCTTTCTTTCTTTCTTTCTTTCTTTCTTTCTTTCTTTCTTTCTTTCTTTCCAGAGAGGATTTCATATAGCTCAGACTGGCCTAAGACTTCCTATGACCTCTAGGATGACCTTGAATTCCTCAGCCTCCTGCCTATAACATCCTAAGTGCTGCTCTTACCAGACCCACCGTGCCAGGGTTATCTGATACTAGGGGTCTGCTCAGGGCTTATACACACGAGGCAAGCACTCTCTCAATCAAGCAGCATTCCCAGTTCCTTAAAGTCAAATTTGTTCATCTTACCTTTAGAGTGTTAAGTTTTTGAAAATGCATAATACTACACGAGCCAATGTAGCATGTTTTCAGCTCCTACTACATTCTGCTAAAAGGTCTGTGGATCTAGCAAACCTCACTTCCATTCCTAAAATGGAAGGTGCCTGAAGACTCAGTGTGGCTTATTTTAGTATTCTCAATAATTATCTGTGCTGCACAAAGGCTCCAACAAGGAATCTATTAAGATAATTAATCTAAAAGGAAGCTTGTATCTAAAGTATTGGACATGCATATTAAAAATATTCAGAAATGTATAAGTTAAATCAGAAATGGAAAGCTATTTTAAATGCTTAAACTCCAGCATAAAATTACATTGTAACTGTAACAAAAATAATTAAAATACCAAGAATCCACTGCCATGTTCAAGAATACCAGAATCCCAAGCAAGCACTGGAAAGCCCCCAAATACTTTTGCATGGAAGCAAGAGAGAGACATAGATGTGACACAGCAGCCTCACGCATGACACCCTTGGCAGTGTGGAATGGGACATGTCTGCACTGGTTCTAAATAGGTGTCCGATGGGAAGGATTTTCTTCTAGACAGTGACCCTTCCATTCATGGCTTACCCCTACTTCTCCCTGTGGGTTTGTGCTCAGAGCAGATGTATAGACAAAACTTGACACAACTGTCATATTACCTTACGTTTGGCAGTTCCCAAAGCTTTTTCCTCAGATGGCACTGTATTTGGTTCCTTTGGTCACCCTTGGAGGTTTTAAACCAGCTGAGAACACAAGCTCGGAGAAAGAAGTAACAGAGACAAGCCAAAGACAGTCCATGTTAAAGCTGCCGTTCTCCCCACAGAGCATGCTGCCCGTTCACATATGTAAGGCTTAAGAAATATATATACCTCTTCTAATAAAAAAAATCTGAGAATGGGCCATATTTTAGGTTTAAGGTTCAGCCCTATATTCTCAACTTCTTTCACATGATTTGGGAGATTGAAAATTTGAGACACTCTAAATACTGATTTTCCAAGTCAGATAAAATGAAAACATTCTAATATTTCCCAGAGGAAGAGGACAGGACCATAGGATTTGGGCTAGAATAATAAAACAGGAACTATTTCCAAGACATAATTTAATCCCTGTTCTTTTGACTTTGTCTAGGATCCATGCAAGATAAAACCAAAATGATCTGATGCAGTGTTGGAATATGAACATCAGAGCATGTACATTGTTTTCCAAATAAGCAGCCAGCAGTTTTAAACCAGCTTTAAACCAGTTTCTCAGATAAGTAGAAGTTTCAGCTATGACATTTGACAATGCATATACTATGCATAATAAACAAAGCACTAAAGGAGCCCTAATCACCCATTCCTTAGAGAGAGCATCTCCAGAAACTTCCTAAAATACAGGCATATACATTCTGTCTTAGCTTGTCTTCTATTGCTATGAAAAACAAATCATAACTAAAAGCAACATGGGAAGAAAAGGATTGACTTTACCTTACAAATTACAACTCAGAGGGGAGCCAAGCTAGGAACTTAAGACAGGAACACAGAGGCAGGAACTAAAGCAGATGCTATGGAGGAGTGTTGCTTTACTGGCTGCACATGCAGCTCTTGGACCCCGTCAGGGAAGCTTCCTTTTGTAGTAGAAAGCAATCAGCACAGAGACCCACAACTGGTCAAGGTGAGGAGAATAAAGTGCAGAATGCTTAGACCTAAATGGGACATCTCCTAAGGCTCCCTCCTCCTAAGGCTCAGGGATCATTGCAAGAGAGGGAGTGAAAGGATTGTAAGAGGTGGAGATGGTAGGTGAATACAAAGAACCAGTGTTTTCCAGACACAGTGAGGCAAATGCATACAGGACCTGTCAATATTTGCAACAGTGTGCACAAGGTCTGAGCAAGCTCAAGCTATACAAAATCCAGCAAAGCAAGGGGAGGTGACCAGAAGATCTATCCCTCGCTCAGGGACTATTGGAAATTGATATCTTCTGGGAGAAGATGTGTAGGTGCTAATTTTGTTTTAGTCGACTTCATTTGGGTTTTTATATCCCCCTACCTCCCTTCCAATCCTTATTCCTTCCAATACCCCAACACTAAGTAGGAAAAAAGAAGGTTAGAGGTGGAAGAGGGCATAGGAGGTCTCTTTAAACTAGTTCCTGATGATTAGGGGCCTTGAGCTTCTTGGGTCAAGTCCAGTCTTTGTTTCATCAGGGTATCTCCAATTTTGCATCTCTTTTCTCTTGACCAGCAGCAACAGCAGCAACAGGAGCAGGAACAAGCAGGAGGAACAGCTGCACCTTCTTCTTCAGAGAGCCTCCCTTCTCTGCTTCTGCACTCCCTTCCCCCTCTGGACACTTGCATTTATTCTCTCTCAAGAGTTCCCAGAATTAAACTATGGGCAGCTGGCAAAACTCATGCCTCTGGAGAAAGAGGACACAAGGTTAGGTGGGTAGGAATGGTGGAGGTAGATCTGTGGTGAGTTGTGGAGGGGGTGAATATGAATGTATAAATGCATTGTATGAAATTCTCAAAGAACTAATAAAATGAGAAAAAATAAAATAATCTATAAGAAGAGAAAAAGAAATGAACAGTTGGGCTGAAGAGATGGCTCAGCTGTTCAGAGGGTACCTGCACACATGTGGTTCACATACATATACAAATAAATAAAAAAGAAGTGCATGTTTTTTATATAAAAAGAAGAAATAGACATGTATTTTATTAAAAGGCTTCAATATAAAACCTTCTTCTTCTAAAAATAGACCACTAGAGAGTCATCATTTTAAGCAATGGCTTGCATATTGTGAAATTATTGAAGGCAGTTAGCCCATCTGAATGTAACCCATATGAACTGATTTATAAAATAAAGAATAACAAAAGAAAATCTTTACATAAATTTGACAGAATGTTCAAAAAGATCCTAGAAATAATATCATATTGCTAACCCACATCAGCATAACCCACATTATGATGTCAGAACTATGTGTAATTTCTTTCAGACAAAAAGTATATAGTGAAAATTACATGGTTTTGTGCATATTCAAAATAATCAGTTCCAGAAATTATATGGTATAATTTAAAATTGTATTTATAGTGTATGTGTACATGAACGAACACACTACAGCATGTGTGTGTGGGGGGGGGGTCAGAGGACAATTTGTGGAAATCAATTCTTTTCTTCCACCATATGGGTCCTGAGGATTTAACTAAGGTTGGCAGTTAAGTGTCTTTACCTGATGACCCACCACATTCATCTCATCTGACAGATTTCAAAACAAAATTGTGTGTGCATGTGTGTTCCATATATACTCATACAAGTGTGTGTGTGTGTGTGTGTGTGTGTGTGTGTGTGTGTGTGTGTGTAGGTCAGGAGAGTACAGCAAGTGTTGTTCTCTGTTACTCTCTACCTTATGTTTTGGGAGAGTCTTTTACTGAACTTGAAGCTCCCCAATTGAGCTAGCCGATCTGTCCAGGGAGCCCCAGGGATCCTCCTGTCCCTGTCTCTCTGAGTGCTGGGGTTATAGGCACACTCTGCTGAGCCTGACTTTTTGCTTGGATTTGAGGATCCAGACTCAGCTGTTAATGCTTGTTCAGCAAATACTTTACGTAGTGTGCTATCTTTCCAGCTGTGCAATGATGAAAACGTGTCACATGGGAGAAGACACTAAGAGAAAGTACAGATGGAAACTGTGCTATCTTGATTGGCATTAGAACTAGAAACAGTTCTTGTTAAGGCCTGGGTAAAATATTAAGGCCTAGGTAACAGTTACCTGGCTAACCTGCCATTATAAGAAAACTTTCTCATATGTTTCTGCTGTTACTAGGAAACTTTCTGAAGCCAAGACTGATTACATAGTTGTTTTTTTTGTATGATTTGTGGCTTTGTAAACCAATCACAATAGAAGTCAGCTTTGCATAGTTACCCACAATAAGCTGGACCTGAACCAGCAACCGTGTGCAGTATAAGCTGCCCCTGGGATGGATTGCAACATAAGAGAGACACCTGCACCAATATAAGCAACTATTTGGAATAAGACTTCCATTATGAGTAGTGGTTGAGTAGAGTTTAAGTTCTCAAGACCTCCCTGGGAGCTGACATCCTACTTGGTATAAAGAAACATGTACATTGGTAACTGACATCCTGGTTGGAAAGTTTAGACATGAATGTTAGACAAGTCTCATCCTGGCAGATAAGTTAAGACATGAGTATTAGACAAGGCAAGTGCCCTGCCACAGTTGAATACCTTAACCAATGGGAGTAGAATAAGTGTAAAACAAAGGCATGTTTCTAAAGAAATCCCCCAATCTAAATCCTGATTGGTGGAATAACCTGGCACAGATGTTTGTGAATTTTAGGCTTAAAAGCCCTGTAAGATCTTAACTCAATGTTGTAGTTCAGTCCCTGAATCTGTTTAGGACCACAGGCCTCCCTGGTCAATCAGCATTTAAATGCTGATTGATGATAAAAAAAAAAAAAACAGGAAATTGAGAGATGGCAGGGAATGGACAGAGAAATTGCAATATATCTACTCAACATATCTTTCCAGCCATAAACAAGAATGAAGTCCTGTTATTTGCAGCAAGAGAGAGAGAGAGAGAGAGAGAGAGAGAGAGAGAGAGAGAGAGAGATGCCTGGAGTTAATTGTATTATATAAGATGAGTTAATTTCAGAAAAACAAATACTGGGTGTTTTCTCTCATCTGTGAGTCCTAGACTCACTTCCATTGACTTCCATTGTCCATCTGCACCCCAGAGCTAACCCTCTGCCACAGTTCTCCATACCGGGGTCCCACGGGGAGAAAGCTGGCCTCCCAGGAGTGCTGACACACCTGTGAGCACAGGTAAGACCACCACTTCTTCTCCAAGGGACTTGCCTGGAACCCTCAGGACACAGGAACCAAGGAGCAGCCTGGGATGGGATCCTTCTGGTTTCCATCTGCACCCAGAGCTGACCCTGTGCCACAGCTCTCCATACTCAAATTTCTCCTGGAAAAAAACTGGTATCCCAGGAGTGCTGACAAACAGGCTTACATTAGGGATAAGCCACAGTCAAAGACAGGAAGATCAGCTAACACCAGAGATAAACAGATGGCAAAAGGCAAGGGCAAGAACATAAGCAAAAGAAACCAAGGCTATTGGCATCATCAGAACCCAGTTCTCCCACTACAGTAAGCCCTGTATACCCCCAACACATCAGAAAAGCAAGACTCTAATTTAAAATCATATCTCACAATGATGATAGAGGACTTTAAGAAGGACATAAATAACTCCCGTAAAGAAATACAGGAGAACACAGATAAAGAGATAGAAGTCCTTAAAGAGGAAACACAAAAATCTCTTAAAGAATTACAGGAAAATACAACCAAACTGGTGAAGGAATTGAACAAAACCATCCATGATCTAAAAATGGAAATAGAAACAATAAAGAAATCACAAAGGGAGACAACCCTGGAGATAGAAAACCTAGGAAAGAGATCCTAGACCCAAGCATCACCAACAGAATACAAGAGAGAAGAAAGAATCTCAGGTGCATACGATACCATAGACAACATTGACCCAACATTCAAAGAAAATGCAAAACTCTCCTAACTCAAAACATCCAGGAAATCCAGGACACAAAGAGAAGACCAAACCTAAGGATAATAGGTATAGAAGAGAGTGAAGATGCCCAACTTAAAGGGCCAGTAAATATCTTCACCAAAGTTACAGAAGAAAACTTCCCTAACCTAAAGAAAGAGATGCCCATAAACATATAAGAAGCCTACAGAAACCCAAATAGATTGGACCAGAAAAGAAATTCCTTCTATCAAACAACAGTCAAAACACCAAATGTACAAAACACAGAAAGAATATTAAAAGCAGTAAGGGAAAAAGGTCAAGTAACATATAATGGCAGACCTATCAGAATTATATCATACTTCTCACCAGAGACTATGATAGCTAGAAAATCCTGGGCAGATGTCATATAGACCTTAGGAGAACACAAATGCCAGCCCAGGCAAAACTCTCAATTAACATAGGTGGAGAAACCAAGATATTCTACGACAAAAACAAATCTATACAATCCAGCCAGGCAAAGGATAATAGATGGAAAATTCCAACACAAGGAGGGAAACTACACCCTAGAAAAGGCAAGAAAGTAATCCTTCAACAAACCCAAAAGAAGATAGCCACACAAACATAATTCTACCTCTAACAACAAAAATAACAGGAAGCAACAATCACTATTCCTTAATATCTCTTAACATCAATGGACTCAGTTCCCTGATAAAAAGACATAGACTAACAGACTGGATATATAAATAGGACCCAGCACTTTGCTGCATACAGGAAACACACCTCAGTGTCAAAGACAGACACCACCTCAGAGTAAAAGGCTGGAAAACAATTTTCCAAGCAAATGGTCCCAAGAAACAAGCTGTAGTAGCCATTCTAATATCAAATAAAATAAACTTTCAACCGAAAGTTATCAAAAAAAGATGAGAAAGGATACTTCATCCTCATCAAAGGAAAAATCTACCAAGAACTCTCAGTTCTGAACATCTATACTCCAAATGCAAGGGCATCCAATTCATAAAAGAAACTTTACTAAAGCTCAAAGCACACATTGCACCTCACACAACAATAGTGGGAGACTTCAACACCCCACTCTCATCAATGGACAGATCATGGAAACAGAAATTAAACAGAGACACAGTGAAACTAACAGAAGTTGTGAGTCCTAGATGCTACAGATACAAAAATATCACAGGCTTATTGATGACATGGATGTAAAGGGCCAAATAATGGGAGTGGGAGTGGGAGGGTAGGGAAGCAGGGCGGGGGGAGAGTATAGGGGACTTTTGGGATAACACTTGAAATGTAAATGAAGAAATTCTCTACTAAAAAAAAAGAAAAAAAAGAAAATATCCAATAAAAAAAAGTAGAAAAAAATACCCTGATGTAAAGCAACTTGAAGGGCAGAGGCTTCACTTCAGCTTATACTTTCAAGGTATTGTTTCATCCACAAACCAATAAAAAAAACTGATTTTTACTTGCTAAATACTAAAGTATGATTTGCATTGTAAATTAAAGTCTGGATTTAATAAGAAATGCTGTTGAGTGTAAACAGGGCGGATCTGTTCTGTATCTATTCTAGAGTCAGATCTGAGGCATGGCTATCTGTAATCTACGTATCAAATGGTTAATAATTTATGAGCTAACAATAGGAAAAATGCATTTTTATAAATAAAGCTCTTGAACATCTCTCTAAAAAAAAAAAAAGAAAAACTTTCTGGAAAGCTATGAGAACTAATGGGAGGGGCTTGTGGGGGATGGGGAGAGTATGGTCAATGGATATTATATACTTGTACATGGGGAGATGGCTCAGGAAACTACCTGCTGGGCAACCATGAAGCCCCAAGTTCAGAACCCAGTGCCACATGAAAGCCAGGCATGTTTAGGTCCACATAGGGATGCCCACAGGACTCTGGTTATCTTCAGGGGAGGCAGTAATTCCATTCACATAAATGAGCTGTTGTGAACTCTGCCCAGCTGAGAAGCTCCTCTCCTGTGATTAAAGTGATGATGACCAGCAGCATCAGGAAGGAAAGAGAGCGCATGAGAGGAATGAACTCTGGATAGTAGGCTACAGAGCTACAATAAAACAAATGAAAAGAAACCTATGATCCCAACGCACATGCAGCAACTGGAATAATAGCTCTGATATGGAAAGGCCAATTGAAGATGAAAAAAATCTTTGAAAGAAACAAAAGTTGAATAGTGTTGGATTTTTGATGGAGATTGTATAGACTCTGTAGATTGACTCATTGCTCTGACGTAATATCTGACAAAAGCAATCTACAGAGTCAATACACTCTTCATCAAAATTCCAACAAAATTCTTCACAGAAATGGAAAAAAAAAACAAAACAAAACCTTCAGCTTCATTTGATTTAGAGGAATCTTAATTCAGCAACAGGGCTGCTGTGGCAAGGGATCATAGCCAGAGACCTTCTAGGTCTGTGTGATCTAGAGTGGCTGGAGTGAAACACATTTAATCCCTCTGGCTAGAATACAGACATACTCTTAGTACATACCTTTAATCTCAAACAATGAAGGAAAAGTTACTTTATAGATGGAAGTAGCCATGTTTGAAAGTGATGTCTTATTGAGGGGCAGACAAAGTGACAAATCAGAGAAGGATCTGACAGAATGAATCAGAGATAGGATATGTCAAATGCACACAAGAAGAGCACATGATAGAAAGGACTTAAGAGAATATCACAGAGAGAGGAAGAGGGGAATGGAAGTGAGAGAAGGAAGGGAAGGATGGAGAGAGAGGGGGAGAGAGGAGAGAGAGGGAAATAGCAGTTTTACTGGGACAGCTTTACAGAGAAAGGTTTCAAGTGCAGATATAATGAGGAGCCAGAAGATTAGAACAGATTGCCAGCTTGAGGCCAAACAGAAATTCAATCAGAAGTCTAGAGAATCCTATTTGAATCAGTCATCTTGGAGAGGAGTTTGAGCCAGAACAGCTGAATTGAACCATCCAGCCAGAGTTCAGAAAGAGCTAGAAAGGGTGAGCTTATTAATCAGTAAGCCTACAGAGATGATAATTACACCTGGTGAATTAAAGTTACATTTACAATATGAAGCACACACATACATATACACAAACATACATCAGAATAGTTAAAACTATCCCAAATAGTTTACTGCTGAAGGTATCACCATTCCCCCATTTAAGACTGTACTATAAAGCTATAATAATAAAAACAGCATGGTATCAGAATAAAAACAGACACTTTGATGAACAAAACCAAATTGAATATCCAAACATAAGTCCACACACAACTGGACTCCTAGTTTTTGATAAAGATGTTAAAGCCATACTGAAAAGACAGCATCCTCACCATGTGATGCTAGCTAGTCACGCTGAGTGACTACATGTAGAAGAAGGCAAGTAGATCTATACTTATTACCTTGCACAAAACTCAACTACAGATGAATCAAGGACCACATTATAAGGACAAATACTCTGAATCTAATAGAAGAGAAAGTTGAAAATATTCTTGAATTCATTGTCACAGAAAAGACTTTCTGAACAGAACACTATTAGAACAGGAACAAAGACCACAATTAATGAGTGAGGCCTCATGAAACTGAAAAGCTTCTAAATGATAAAGAATGCCACATCATTTGAAGAGGTAAAGACCTCATCATTTGAAGAGGTCTGAGTTAGCCAGAGCCAGGCTGATTCTATGACAGGCTGAAAACTGGGAGTTTGGGAAAGTAGGCCTAAGTTTCTGTTTCCCAGAACTAGAAGAGTCCAAAACAGTCAATTCCAGGAAAAACCACCCACTCACGGGCAGCCAATCAGGAAGCTGCCCCACCAACTAGCTTGAGCCTTGCTTGATAGTTAATCAGCAAAAGTCCCCCAAATCCCTCAGAGCCTTAACCTATCACAAATTCATCTATATCCCTGGAGATAGAGCCAACCAATCAAGGGATTTAAATTGATCCTGTAAAGTCCACATCTCTGTCTTCCATCCTGATGTATGGCTGACTCCTGCATGTAGGTTCTTTGCAGAATAAACACTTTTTGCTATTGCATACTATTTGAGTCACATTTATATACTATAGTATTGTATATTATTCAAGAATCACAGACCCTTACAATTTGGGCATAGCAGTAGCCTACAGAATGGGGAAAGATATTTACCATTTATGCGTTCAACAGAAGGTTATGATCTAAAGTATATAAAGAACTAAAAGAACTGGACGTCAAGAAAAACAAAATAACCAAATTAAAAATGGAGGTACACAACTCATCAGAGATTTCTCAAAAATGGGACACAAAGAGTTGAGAGAAACACTTAAAGAAATATACAATATCCTTAATTATCAGTGAAACGCAAATCAAAATTTCTCAGAGATTTCATCTCCCCCAAGACGTAATGACCAAGGTCAATATACAAATGCTGCTCATGCATCTATGACATGGGGAAAGGGGAACACTCTTCACTACTGATGGGAGTGCAAACTTGTATTGCCTCTTTGGAAATTAGGGTGGCAGATCCCTAGGAAGCTGGGAATCTATTTACATCGAGACTCACATCTTAGACATCCATCCAAACTTCTCTACATCCGTGTCCATTTCTTCTCTCTTCATAATCGTCAACTGCTTAGATGTCCATTGACTGATGAATAGATATTGAAAACACAGCATATTTACCCAAAAGGATATTATTCAGTTGTTTAAAAAAACATAAAATTTTGAGATTTGCAGATAAATGGATGGAGCTAAAAAAAAAAGTCATTCCAAGTTAGGTAACCCAGACCCCAAGAGGATGGTATCTTTTAAGCTTTATGTATGCATGCTATACAATCTGTATAACCACAGAAATTAAATATGAAGTAAAAGATTAGGGGAGGGGAGGATTTCCCAAGGAAGAAGAAAAAAAGGCATAGTTATGGAGGGACAGGTGAGAGAATGGAGTGAGAAGGGGGATGGAAAAGGGAGGTAACACAGGGAATATGGGGAGGAACAGCTAGCACTAATGGCTACTTGAGGAGTCATATGGAAATCTACTACAGTAAAATCTTATTAACATATATGCACACGTCAAAGAAATGTAAATGGAGTCACCAAGTAATGGGGGAGTCAAAACACCACCTAGACATATTTCACTATCACCTAACTGAATTGTTGCACAATGGGCCTCATGGAAATCTCCAAACATTTTAGCCTATTGCTCTCTACAAACTGATGGTAAGGGCCTACTGCTGAAGACAAAATATCTTATTGAACATTGAGATGACTTGGTGTCTCCTAGAGGCTTCACCCCCTAATGACTAGTGTCCATAGTACCAGAAGGTACTCTGAACACTACCGGAGGAGAAGAGTAACCACCACCCCAGCTGTAAACTCTGTGGTCTACAATAGTGACCTGCTTACAAGATGCAATTGGGGCACAAAAGTTCTGGGAGTAACCAACTACTCTCTGATTAGGTTTAAGGCCCTCTCCACAAGATGGAATTCATTCCTAACATTGCTGAACTGGCCAAGAACCCAAGTGGGAATAGATAGGCCATGGGCCTATGTGAAAATCAAACACTACTGTTCTGCTAAAGGAACATAGCAATAGAATGACATTCTGCTATCCCCATAGATAAATGTCCTGCTCATCCATCATCACAGACACTTCCTTTGCCATAGATGGGAGCTAGCTCAGAGATCTGATGCTGGATAGTGTATAGAGAATGAGAGACTTTTGGAATACTTGGTCCTAAATGGGATTTCTTCATGAATCCCCTACCCCTCAGGGATCAGGGAGCTATGTACAGGAGGAGGCCAGAAGATTGTAAGATCCAGAGGTGGCGGATGACACCAAGGAAATAGTGTCTTCCAGACACAACAGGATTGACTTTTATGAACATAGGAACTCACAAGGACTGCACAGCTTCAAGCCAGATTGGGTCTCAGTGGTAGTGAAGGGGAAATAGACAGATTTCCACCCCTAACCAAGAAGCTTTCTGCAATTAACATTTGCTTGCTAAGAAAAAATTAGTTTCCCCCAATAAAGTCTCATTGGATATTAACTAAGAGTAGTAGGCCCAGCATTAAATGGCCAACACAAAACAAACTCAGTGATGGTCCTGTAGACTTTTTGTCTTGTATTATTTTATTTGACATTTTTTGTTTTACTAGTCTATTTATTTTATTGTATATTATGGTTTCTAATTTAATGTGTAGTGTATATGTGCTTCACAGACATACAGAGAGAGAGGGAGGAGAGAGAGAGAGGGGGAGAGGGAGGGGGAGAAGGAGAGGGAGAGAGAGAGAGAGAGAGAGGCAAACAGACAGATAAGCAGAGACAGTCAGAGAGAGAGACACAGAGACAGACAAACATACACATACATACATATACACATACATATCCCAAAACAAAAAATACAAACCACCTCAATATGCTAATTATCACCAACAGTAACAGAAGACTGAAATAACAAAGTCCCTATGGCATGGATGAGAACAAAGGCACCTAGGCAGCTGATAGAGGCAAGACAGGACAGGAGAGAGGGGCCCACAACTAACCTCAGACAGGAAGGCAGACTAGCCAGCGGAGACAGACGCCTTGCTGTGTCCAAAGAAGCAAAGCACTGAGCTAGAAAGCTGGCATAGCATGTACACAGCACACCCGCTGGGTGACCTAAAATGAGAGCAGCAGCTCCAGGTCTTAGGAGAAGCTGGAGCTCTTCCACTCTAGTGCAAAGAAATCACAGGGCCACTGTGGAAAACAATCCTGTGTCTTCTTATAATGTTGTACAGGCACACATCTTGACACCAGCAATTCTACTTCTGAAGTATTTACCCAACAGAATGTAAGCACAGGTCCACACGAAGGATTGTATAACGCACGTTCATGGCCCTTACCTTTCAGAAAGAAGCAAGCTGGAAGAGACCTGAATACCCACCATCAGGTGGCTAGGGAAGCAACGGATAGTCATCTCTGGAAAACTGTACTACCCAGAGTCAAAAGCAAGGGTTGTCACACACTAACCGTGGGGGAAGCGCAAAGGAATTATGCTCTGTGAAAAGATATAAATATAAAAGAGTGCGTGCCATATGTTTTCATTTAAATAAAACTCTATAAAAAAACAAATATAATATATAGTGACAGAAAGTAGATTAGTGGTTGCCTGGGTCTGCAGGGGGATTAGCTAGAAATGGGGTACAGAGTAACTTTTGGGGGGTGAGGTAACTTGCTATATCTCAGTTGGGGTGGTGGTTTCACGGGCATATAAATTTGTCAGAACTCATTAAACTGAACACTCAAAATGGATACATTTTAAATTGGTGCAACCATTATGGGAAACTGTATGAAAACTCCTTTAAAAAAAAAAATAAATATAGAACTACCCCCATGATCCAGCAATCCCACTACCAGGTACATCCAGAGGAAATGAAATCAATATGGTGGAGAGACAGCTGCACACAGCAGTGCTCACAGTAGCCCAGATATGGAGGCCACCTGCATGTCCATCAATGGAAGGATGGCTAAGGAAAGCATGCCACCACTTACTGACAACTGACTGCACCATCCTGCCTTTCAATAAGGAGATTCTACCATCCGCAACCATGTGTGGGAACCTAGAAGTATTAGGTGGTGTGGCCCAGAAGGTAGTTGCTGAATGAGCTCGTGTCGAGTCTAAAAACTGGATCTCACAGGGGTAGCAGGTAGGGGTGAGTGGAAAGTAGGAAGATAATATAGGTTTTCCTTAGCTAGAAAACATATGTTCAAGGGATCTATTCTACAGCATGGTACCTCATGTCCATAAGGCTCAGGCATTGACAGTTTGGTACCTGAGGCAGTGGTGTGTGTACGTGTGTATGTGTGTGTGTGTGTGTGTGTGTGTGTGTGTGTGTGTGTGCAGCTTTTGAGAAGTGATTGTTTTACAAAGGTTTTACCAATCAATTGATGAATTCAAATTTTAAATCTATCACGGGCAGGTGCTGGACACTTAGTTGTGAGGCTGGTTGGAGGATGGCAGTCCCTGGGGCCTGCCTTTGAATACTGTCTTATTTATATTCTTTCCTTGTATCTCTCCCTCTGCTTCCAGACTGCCTTACCCATCTGCTGTGGTACCCTGCCTCAGCAGCCCAGACAGTAAAGACTGGGGACCTTGGGCTAGAATCTCCAAACTGTAAGCCAAGGCAAATGCTTCTCATTTAAGTTAGCCCTATCAGGTGTGTCACCACCATGATCACAAACTGACTAGCACAGTGTCTATAGGTTACAGTGTTTTCAGAGTCATTAGAATATATGCATTAGGCGGGCATGGTGGCACACGCCTTTAATCCCAGCACTTGGGAGGCAGAGGCAGGTGGATTTCTGAGTTCAAGGCCAGCCTGGTCTACAGAGTGAGTTCCAGGACAACCAGGGCTATCCAGAGAAACCCTGTCTCGAAAAACCAAAAAAAAAAAAAAAAAAAAAAAAAAAAAAAAAAAAAAAAAAAAAAAAAAAAAAAAAAAAAAAAAAAAAAAAAAAAAGAATATATGCATTAGGGCTGGGCGAGCGGTGGTGGCGCACGCCTTTGATCCCAGCACTTGGGAGGCAGAGGCAGGTGGATTTCTGAGTTCGAGGCCAACCTAGTCTACAGAGTGAGTTCCAGGACAGCCAGGGCTATACAGAGAAACCCTGTCTCGAAAAACAAAACAAAACAAACAAACCAAAGAATATATGCATTAATGTACATATATTCACAACAGAAATAAGTGTGTGGTATAAAGCACTAGATCTGATTGCTAATTAGCTCTGTTGAGTCATTCTATAATATATGTATATTTTAAAGTTCCCACTCTGCATGTATACACTTCTATTTATCAACAGGAAGACCACCTTAAGTGTAAAGATATTGGCTAGAAAGTTTGCCTTGGTAAAGCGGTTGTTTAAAAAGTTTTCAAGTTCTCTCTAAATTCCATCTTCCTTTCAATTACTTTTGTTCTACTCTCTTTGCTAAACTCTGAAAGAATTGTTCACAGGGTTTCTGTATCCCTTCCTCCAGCTTCAGCCAACAATCAACATGCTCTAGTTGGCTTTGCTCTGCGCCTGTGTGATAAAGCTCTTTTGGCCACTCGCCACCACCTTCCCTTTGCTGAGTCCCTCTGTAAAGATGACTCTCACTGGGCCCATCATCTGCATTTACCACATGTGATCTTCCCATCTCTTTGGTTTATAGGGCTGTGCCACATGGCTGTCCTCCTAATGGAGCAAACACTTCCCAGCTTCTGGCTCTCCACCTTTAAATATTGGCACACACCTTAGACCCTGCTCTACTCTGCATATACTATTTTCTTTGGAGCTATTATCCATTTTCATGGTTTAGTTCCCAGCCACATGGTCACGACACTCAAGCCCTTTGGTGCAGAGCCCTACCACAGAACTCCAAACTTACATCAAAGTATTTATGCCATGTCTATGTGGGTTTCTGTTCAATGTCTCCAAATTAGTGTCACAGACCTTCCTCCACAACTTTTCTTCTCACAGTGCTACACCCAATGTTCAATACCACTTCTTCAGGTAAAAACCTGAAATAAAGTTTGTGGAACTCTTGTTTATGCCCTCCACCAAATCTGACCCTGGTGTCACCGTATAACTAGCACCTGATCACTTTTCACTCCCTCTACAGCCAACATCCCCATCTACATAACCACTATTCTTGCTTCTGATTGCAATTAAGAATCATCTCCATACTCTTTCTGGTGGCTTCAAATTCAAAATCCTCCTGCTTGGATCTCCTGAGTATTACCTTCATACTCTACCACCCGTGGCTTTCCTGTTTGACCCCACTGAGCATCAAGCCCAGGGTCTCACATACTCTCTGTAGGTGCCCTACCATTGGTCTAAAGTCCCAGCCTCAATTGCTATTTTTGAGGCAGTGCCTTGCCTTAAGCTTACTGTGTCGCTCAGGCAAGTCTTGATTCTCCCTCCCACCTCAGCTTCCTGAGTAATACAGAATTATGTCATCAGCCTTGGCTCCTGATACTTTCTCTCTATCGTCAGTCCTGAATATAGCAGCCAGAGGGATCCTGCTGAAACACGAAAAGTTGTCACTTCTCAACTCAAAGCATTTTCATTCCTCCTCATTGCCTTTAAAACTCAGTGTTTTTCAACATTGCACAATGTAGCTTTGTCTTCTGTCTCCAATAGGTAGACTTGGTTTTCTGGCTATTCTTTTTTCCTTGGAGCTCGTTGCATTTACTTCTCTGGCTGCCATACCTACCCCTTTGCCCACTCACTCAGATGTTACCTTGGCCCGCCTTAATTGCCCTCCCTGGTAGTCTAGTGTCCACAGCACTTAATACATGCTAATAATGTCCTTTGTCCTTCATAATGCTTTTCATATCTATTTCCCCCAACAGAGTGGTGTAAGCTCATTGAGACAGGCCTTTGCTTGTTTTGTTCAGTGCTATAACCTTGGCACTTAGAACATAACAGAAATTCAACAAGAACGTGTTCAATTAATGTCTATACAAATGTTCTAACATTAAAATTTACTTTAAAATGAGAGTTTCCCACTCAAAAACCTATCAACAGTTTTATTGTTATTTTAAGTTGTCGTACATAGCAATGGGTAACATTGTAACTGTCATTTTCAGAGTTGTATATCGCTATACTTTGGCACTGCCAGCGCCCATCTCTGTCCTCAACCTTGGTGCTCTCCTTCATAGCCATTGTTATCATTATTCTAAGAGACTAGACAATAGAGTCAGACATTAAGTAAAATAAAGCTTGATTTCATTAAAATCATGTGCATTGTTTATTGATGCTATACTACATACTTAGAAAACTTAAAAGCAAAAGAACAGAATCTGTTTCTGAGTTTCTATTAATGTTGTTAACTAAACTCTCTTCTCCCATAATTCATAGTCAAAACTCCAAACTCAGGTTCCTCCAACGATGACTATATTGAAGACACAGGTTTAGAAGGGTGATTGAGCTGACATGAGGTCATTAGAGTGGACTGGAGCTGGTTTGACTGCTGTCTCCATAAAATATTAACACATGTAAAAACGCCCCAAGGGTGTTCCCACACAGAGGACAGATCATGTAGGGGACACAGGACCAAAGATGCTCTGCCATCATGAAAAGAGCCCTGGATTGACCTTAAATTTGCAGCCCACAGAGCTACAAGAAAGTGAGCATCTTAAGCCACCCCATCTATATAGCTTCTTGTGGCAGCCTGGCAAACTAGTACGGTTGCCAATAACCACTTAAGCAATAAAAGGGAAAGTGCTTGTCTTTATAGGAGTCTTGGTATAGCAAAACACATAGGATCAGCTCTATCATGTAAAAAAAAATGTTTTATTTCATTATCTTAGTACTTGTCATCTCCATGAGACCCAAGAGGAGGGCAGGGCTACAGTTTCTTATACCTTGTGTTGGCATCATCCACTCAGAGCCACTCAAACAAATGAGTCTTTGTTCAGCAGCACAGACTTAAGTAGAAAGGGTGTTAAATATTAGATTGTGGTCTCATGTTTGCTCCACTTCAACCTCTAGATCATTACTTTGCTTCAATGGGGTTTACTGAGAAGGCTAAACCTGATAGGACTGAGAAGTACCCTGATAGTTGTTATAAGGTACAGCTCGGTCTATCTCTAGATGAGATTAAGTGAGAGGAGAAGGCTAGCCCTGAGCCGGTGGCACCATCCCCTAGGCTGGGCTCTAGATGGAAAAGATGAAAAGGAGAAAGCCCATGAGCACAAGTATCATCGCTCTGCTTCCTGGTCACCATGGTGTAAGTTGCTCCCTTCCTTTCCACCTTCCTATAGGAAGCACTGAGTGCTTGGAAACCATGATTTTGTTTTTGTTTTTGTTTTTGTTTTTGTTTTGTTTTTTCGAGACAGGGTTTCTCTGTATAGCCCTGGCTGTCCTGGAACTCACTTTGTAGACCAGGCTGGCCTCAAACCCAGAAATCCGCCTGCCTCTGCCTCCCGAGTGCTGGGATTAAAGGCATGTGCCACCACGCCCAGCAGAAACCATGATCTTAATAAAATATATCATCCCTATTCTTGGCTGTTCTGCTAGGTGTCTTGTTACTGGGATTAAAAAGTCTGGTTTTGACAATTTTTCTTTTCTTTTCTTTTCTTTTCTTTTCTTTTCTTTTCTTTTCTTTTTTTTTTTTTTTTGCCTAAAGCAAAAGGGTAATTTTAACTATGTATTCCTTCAATGGTGAAAACTTAAGGTAGAAGTCTTTGTAACAATGAAAACACCATGTCCAAAGGCAGGGAGTCGCAGCTCTGAGGTCCATGGTGTGCCCTTGCTGTGATAAAAACCATGATCGAAACCAACTTGGGGAGGAAAGAGTTTATGTCATCTTTCACTTTTATGTCACCAGCCATCATTGAGGGAAGTTATGACTGGAACTAAATGGAAACTTGGGGGTAGGAAGTAAAGCTGAGGGCCAGGAGGGATAGATACACTGTTACAGACTTGCTTCCCATGGCTTACTCAGCTTGCCTTAAAGATGAGTGACCCAGGACCACCCGCTCTGGGGTGAAACTGCCCACAACAGGCTGACACCTCCCTGTTCAATCTTTAACCAAGATAATGCCCACAGACTTGCCCACAGACCAATACAATGAGAGCCTCCTCCCAACTGAGGTTCTCTCATCCTAAATGTCTCTAGCTTCTGTCAACTTCTGGTGTTTGGTAGACAACTTCCAGTCCGTCCTCTGGTTAGCTGCTTCTGGCTCACAATGACACGGGAAGCAAATTCAGGAGAGTGATTGATCCTGCTGCTTCTTTGGCTTCTTCCCTGCATGATCTGTAGTCATTGTCTATATTTCCTAAGACAGTTCGTCATTGCCATGGGCATCTGCCTCGTCCAGAAGGCCTCTCTTCTGAGACCTTCTCAGTGATGCTTCTTTCTCCTCCAGTTTTGGCTCAATTCCACCACCCACAAGACTCCTTCAAATTCAAGCTCTACCCCTGCTCCATGGCCTTTCATTGGAACACATTGTCTTTCATGGTTTGTGACTAGTTAGCATTTCTCTGTTTTCTCATTTGAGCCATGGATTTCATCCACTAGACCTACAAGTGCCCAAGTCAGATGTTCATTCTTATCTTCATTTCTTGGAGCTGGCCCCACCAGCACTCCATAGTGCCTTTAGCTTCTGGTTGTATGAGAACATGAATACCTGAACACATGAGTCATTAGATGAATTAAGGGAATGGAAATGTAGTTCTCAGGATAATTATACCCTTGGCCAGAATTCCTTGGAGATCTGAATTACAGATAGGAACTTTCTCTTTTCTCTGCTAGCTTGTAAGAGAAAACTTTCTCTTTTCTTTACCTCTTTACTCCTCCTACCAAGAGGAAGGGCTTTATCAGGGAAGAAAGTGTTTATCTTAGCCCATTTTATGTTTCTACAGAATTAGAAGACTGATGCTGACAAATGAACACCTGCTCGTTAATTTCCTTAGTTGATCCAAGTAAGTCAGGGTGGTAAAGGCAGATATTGAGAAATTTCATACTCATTGTTGCCCTTGCAACCTCGATGTTAGTACAAGTGATCAAAGACACTGAATAAAGCACCATCTGTGATGGGATGCCAGAGGGATGCCTCCTTGAGTCAACAGGAACCATGCATCTGGCTAAAATGTCAAACACTTATGAAGGACAATCACTAAACTCTTGCTCTCAAAATGTACAGGATGCAGAAAAGACAGTACTGTGCCTAGAAAAGGAGAGGCCAGGCTTAACATAGGCAAAGCTTGTTATATTTCTTCTTCTTCTTCTTCTTCTTCTTCTTCTTCTTCTTCTTCTTCTTCTTCTTCTTCTTCTTCTTCTTCTTCTTCTTCTTCCTCTTCCTCTTCCTCTTCCTCTCCCTTCTTTCTCTTCCTCTTCTTTTTCTTCCTCTTCTTCTTCCTCTTCTTCCTCTTCCTCTTCCTCTTCCTCTTCTTCTCCTCCTCTCTCCTCCTCCTTCCTATTCTTCATTATCATCATCATCATCATCATCAATAACCTAGAATTTTATTTATATAGCAACAAGATTTTGAAAATGAAAATAATACAGAAGACTTATGTGAGTGAATATTAAAACACTGGTTAAACAATGTGCTATTAGAAAAAAATTACAAGGTAAAAACACACAATATTATGTGTGAGAATTTAATGTCTAAAAAGACCCACAAATGAATGTAGAAATAACAAACTGTTCAGAAAATAGTATTGAGGAAATTAGACAAATCTTTATAATAAAAACATACACTACTTTAAAACAATCCTTAGAATAAAGTCATACAATACTTAAAAACAATTTTAAGTGGATTTCAAAGTTAGATGTAGAATTACACCAGAAATTGGGCATACCTGTGCCTGTGTTGGGAAAAAAAAAACTTTCCTATAAAACAGACATTATATGCAACAAAGAATGAAAGTTCACTTGGCTGTGCAAACAGCATATCTGTGTCCAAATGTCTTCATGAAGTAGTATGACAGAAAACCTGAAAAAAAATTAATGTGCTATGGAAAACGACATGTCAGTGTTCTCAATACACAAGTAACAGTCACAAGAGAGCTAAAAAGACTTACACACTCTTCTAACATAGGCCAATTTGTAAAGGAGGAAATGAGCCATCCACAAAACTAAGGAACTTGCATAAGATTAACACACTAAGCGGCAAAACCCAAACAGAGTGGTTCTAGAATCTCCACACTTAAGCCACCATCCCCACAGTATATACAGTCAAAAGACAAGTAAAGCGATTGGAAGTGGCCAACAGCATTCCTCTTTGGCCTGCAGACCTATGGGTAATTTTCATTTTTTGTCCTTTGATGATGAGAACTAACCTGACCACCCACAGTTGCCCCATTTTGGAGCCTCTCTTTCAGACAAGTGCATTCTACCCCAAGTCCAGTGTCATTTCTGAGCTAAGGACTCCAAGCTTGGATCAATACAGCCCCAGATTGGCTAACAGTTCAAATCATGGGACTTTTTAGAGATCACAAAGGCCTTTCCTGGGCTCTTCTATTTGGCTTTCTATCCAGCTCCATTTCCTTTTGAGGTAATATTCAACAGCCACTTGAGTAAGCCATTTATTACCATATATCTCTAGGCAGCAGGCAGGAGGGCTAAAGGGGCACTTTTCTCAGTGACAAGAATGTTCTGGAATTGATAGTGGGTGTGTTCTCATTTTATGTCTGGTTCCCATAACCTCTGTGTGATTTAGGAAGTCCCTCACCCCTAGAAGGCAGAGCTATGGGCTGGCATGTGAAACAAATAAGATTTTTATCTTTCCCTCTGTCCCAATCTTCAAACATTCAGAGATGTCACTTCCTGATATTAGCATGCAGCTACAGAGATTCTGGTTTTCCTATAGTCAGGCTTCTCCTTCCATATACCAGTTTCCCAAAGCCATTCCATAATAGGGTCAGCTTTCTTCTTCTGACCTTGTTCTCTGTTGAGTCTACAGGATCCCAAACCACAGAAAAGCAAATGCCAGGACTATCCGGGGGAGACAGGACCAGACAACTTCCTGATGACATGCTCCCAAGTTGTCCCAGAATCACAAGCTGTAGTGACTTCCTGCATTTCTGTTCTGTATTAACCTTGACCTCTCTTGACGCCTGTCTGTACTTCAGTGGCATACCACATCATCCTTCGCTCAGTTAATCCTCTAGCTAAAGTCATCTCTCTCCAAAGCAGGTTTCTCTCACAAGAGATCAGAAGGCAAGCTATGATTCATGGTCCTGCTGGGTGGTCTGGTACCCAAGCTCTACTGCTTCCCCGATCTTCTGTTCCCACACTCTGAAAATCCTACTCAGAAGAATAGGATGCAATTGTCAGCCAGCAATGATACGACACCAGTGTCTCCAACAGAACCTTGATGGTAACAGCCACCTCCCTTCAGTCCACCCTCAACACCGTTCCAGCCCCTACCACCCCCAACCCCACTTCCCAATCTTCTTCAATTGCTTTATCATTATGTAAACCTGCATCTGTGAAAGCTTTCATCCCTAAAAGGAACTTTGTGAGAGTGAAAGCCACTTAATTCATTGTCATTCCTGGGGTCTCCTCACTAACATCTGGAACAAGATTTTTATTCGCAACAGGTGTTCTGTGGCCATTTTATTTACCCCATCTATTTATTTATGTGCTTTAAAGAATGCCTGGGTGTTTCAGGCTCTGAGAGAGTAGAGTGTCTGTGGCTATCTTAAGATGGCTCCACTGTCTTGTTGCTGGAGCCAAGAGGTATGAAGGGAAGGGAGCTGGAAATGGAAACATCACCTTCCCGGACTGGCTTCTCCCTTTGTTCATTTGCAATGAACTTGCCTTGTGAACGTGGTACTTCTCCAGCAGGGATGTCAAGGACTCCCTCTGACTACTAGTGAAGCATTTAGCACTTTACCCCTTGCTTTCAATAGTCTCTCTCTCTCTCTCTCTCTCTCTCTCTCTCTCTCTCTCTGCAACCTTGTCCTGTGACATACTACAGATCCCCATTCAGAGTTTATTCAAGGATTGTCATCTCTGAAGGCAGTTCTCTGCCTTCCTGTCATGGTGCTGAGTTTCCTCTTCTCTGGAATCTCCACGTATAGAAACCCCTGGTGTATACTGTCTCTCTCAGAGAGAGTAAGGGTTTATTCTGGGGACAAACACGAATGACCATGTCCTCAAGCTGTCCTGAAAGAGACGTTCTGCTGTGGAAGTGGTTACGTTAGATTTTATTAATTACAGAACAAAGAATGTCATAAATCATGGCATTTACTAAGCATACAAGTGGGGACCATTGGTGGGTGAGGTATATCAAAACAGAGAAAATTCAGCTATAGGCTTCAGACCTTGCCTGACAACATCAGCTTCTGCTTTGGTGGAAGTCAATACTCTTCTATGATATATTTCAAAAAACATTAAGCCACACAGGGTGGTAAGTGATGAATGGCTTTCAATAGGACTAAAAATAGTCTAAAAGACTTTGGCTCTGGTCTGTCTTAACTTAGTCATCCGTACAATCTTTATCATATTTTTTTTCTTTACTAGAAACTTCCATTTAAAATCTAGATGTATTTGGATACATATAATAATATTCTTTAATCCCCCCAAATAACACTACTAGAACAAGGTAGAAATTTATTTTTCACAAACATATTGGGAGTGTACCACCCAGCTTTAAGGGTGTTCCATGGAGCTCTCTTACTGCCTCCACCCAGCTCTGGACTTCCCCTCTCAAGTTCAGCATCTTTTCAAATAGTGAGATTCAGTCCAGGACACATGGGGAGACTACTAGGACAGAGCTTTTCCAGCTGGGTTGTCACCCTCAGGGCAATCCTTGGAAATTCACACAGCACATGCATGGTCACACTTCCTCAGAGAGGGTGGAGTACGACAAAGGAAACCATCATCAAACAGAATCCCCTGTGCTCAGAGATCAGGAACTTGGATGCAAGCGGAAGTGTAGTGGTCTAAAGGCGAACTGTCCCTCACAGGCTCATGTGTTGGAACATTTTACCCCATCTGGCGGTGCTGTTCTAGAAGTCTATAGCAGGTTTAGAGGCTTAGAATTTAGAACCTTGCTGGAGAAAGTGATCCACTGGGGTCAGGTCCATTCTCTGCTGTCTGCTTTCTAATCACAGATGTAGTGGAAGTTCCATGATATCTTGCCACCCTGCCACAACAAACTATTTTTTCTTAAGCTGAAAGGCAATAAACAAACAAACAAACATTAAAAAAAATCAACCAACAAAACAAACATAAAATCCCCATTTCTGGTCAGATATTTGGTCAAGGCAAAGATAATGATTCCTATGGAGAGATGGAAAAGCAGATAGCAGAGTAAATAAATGGATTATTAACACACAGTTTATATATTGTGCTGGCTAGTTTTTGTGCCAACTTGACACAGCTGGGTTATCACAGAGAAAGGAACTTCAGTTGGGAAAGTGCCTCCATGAGATCTAGATGTGGGGTATTTTCTCAGTTAGTGATGAAGTGGGAAAGGCCCCTTGTGGGTGGGACCATCTCTGGGCTGGTAGTCTTGGGTTCTATAAGAGAGCAGGCTGAGCAAGCCAGGGGAAGCAAGCCAGTAAAAAACATCTCTCCATGGCCTCTGCATCAGCTCCTGCTTCCTGACCTGCTTGAGTTCCAGTCCTGACTTCCTTCGTGATAAACAGCAGTATGGAAGTGTAAGCTGAATAAACCCTTTCCTCCCCAACTTGCTTCTTGGTCATGATGTTTGTGCAGGAATAGAAACCCTGACTAAGACAAACATGAACAGAACTATTTGCTGTTAGGTCTACCTTTCTTCTATCAGCTATTGGTGATCTAGGATTTGGCTGTCAATTCTGGACTGACAGTACTGTGCGTGATTCCCAGTAAGAGGTTAAGGAAGGTAACTGCTCCAGTGAGAGGTTAAGGAAGGTAACTGCTCCAGTGAGAGGTTAAGGAAGGTATCTGCTCCAGTTAGCAGAGGAGTTCTCACAGAGGAGTCCAACTCAAAAGATAAGTAAGCAACATGGACTGTCGTGTAGAGAATCTTCAGTTCAAGGCCAGGCCAGTAAACACCATGAGATCTTGACTCATAAAGATGCAAGAATAAACGGGCATGTCATTCTGAGGTAAAAAGGTGACCTAGCTCTACAAATGAACTCAACAAGCATTTGCCACACACACTCTATACTCCAGAAATAAATAAAGCCAGACGTCTAGTCAAAGGTGTGGCCTAGAGCTCTAAATACTTCACAGAAGCAGCAGTGTCCCCATAAAGCCAACCTACCATTAGAGAATCCCAGGCCATGTGTTAAGTTCCAGGGAGGAGACTGCTTTGTAAGCTGTCTACCTGTCTTGGCAGAGAGCCCTATGTCACTTGCATCTCCTTTCTGTTCCCTAGACCCAGACAGACATCCACAAAGCCATAGAAAGGAGTTGAAGGATCTGCCCACCACTGACATATTTAGAGACAAAACCCAATCTTCCAGCATACACTCATGAGCATCTCTACATCAATCACTGAACGCATGTGTTGTCTACCCAGTGCAATGGGTTAATGTCTTTCAGTGGTGTCTGGTTTTACTCTCTACTTAATTGCCACCACCAGCTGCCAGAAAAGCAGTTCACTGCTGAGCTGAAGTCACCAATGAGGAGATACTTTTGATAAACACAGAGTTTTCTAGAGCAACATGGGGACCGTAGGAATTAACAAGCACTTCACAACTTCGTGGTGACTCTCCCATGATCTGAAGTCTCCAAAAATCCTCCAGCTGACTCATCTTATAGAATGACATGGTCCAGTCGCCAGGCTCTGAGTGTGCCTGGAGTTCTGTAGTAATCTCTCCTTTGTTTGAGATAGATTCCATTAAAATATCACAAAATTATTAAATTATTGAAACATTTAGCCTGTCTTGACGCCATAAATAGTTAATGGTTTCAAAAAATATACTCTATAAGAAAATAAGAACAGGGCTTTTTAACTTTCAAATACTAAATCTGAGACCCTATAAACTCCAACTCCATGTGACCCTTGTTTTAAATGTCCACATTTATTGTCCATTTTAGGCTCAGAACAAGGCTTACTCCAGAGACATTTTGAGCTTGTCAAATATGTAAATTGTTTTGCAAACACTTTGGGGTTACCACAAAACCTAAATTGTTTTTAGCTAACCAAGCACTTTCTCTCCTTGGACTCAAAGGCTAACTTTATTTTACGTGTTTTTTTTTTTTTTTCAAGAAAATTTACTTCAGATGTTTTTGATCTGATGCACTTAAATAATTAAAATGCTGTTTTGAAAGAGCTGATTGGTGTACAGGAAAGCAGGGAGGCTCTTGAGCCCTTTGTCTCAGCCTCTGTAAACATGTTTTCTGAAAACTAGGAAGCCTTGCTTTGCCAAGAGTAAACCAACGGCAGTGAGACAGTGTGGTTGAAAGTGATTTCAGGGTAAACCCAGTACCATCCGTTGGGAAAGGGGTAGACTCCGTGGAAGTCTCTTCCATCTTCTCTGCTTCCAGAGGCTTTGCAGTAAAGCTTTCTGACCAGATGCTTTACCAATGGCAGATGCTTGCGAAAGGGGAGCCAGGCCTGGCATTTTCATCTAGGACCAGAATGGGAGCTCCCAGAATGGTTGTGTTTTTGTTGACAATCTTGTGATTCTTTTCTTTTTGTTTGTGTGTGTGTGTGTGTGTGTGTGTGTGTGTGTTTCTAAGCGTCCCCAAGATGGTTTTGCAAGCTGAATTCAGAAAAGCATGGAAGCAAGAATAGGTATGGGGGTGTAGGCCTTTAATTCCAGGCCTTGGGAGGCAGAGACAAAGACATAATCTCTTTGTGTTTGAGGCCTATCTGGTCTAGACAGAAAGTTACAAGGCAACCAAAGCTGCACGGAGAGATTGTTTCTAAGAAGGAGAAGGAAGAGGAGGAACAAGAGAAAGAGGAGATGAAGGAGGGAGGGATGAGAAAGAAAGGGAAGGAAAGGAGAAGGAGAAGAAGAGAGGAGAACCTTGGGTAGGGAGGCTAGGAAGAGAGGAGAGGATAGGAGAGAAGAAAGGAGAAGAGAAGAAGAAAGGAGAAGATAGGGGAGGATAGGGAATGGGAAAGGAGAGGAGAGGAGAGGAGAGGAGAGGAGAGGAGAGGAGAGGAGAGGAGGGGAGGGGAGGGGAGGGGAGGGGAGGGGAGAGTAGAGGAGAGGAGAGGGGTTCGGAGGGGAGGGGAGGGGAGGGGAGGGGAGGGAAGGGAAGGGAAGGGAAGGGAATCACTGACTGAATCAACTGGTTTTATTTCAGGCTGTCCTGCTGAATAAGGGCCCAGTCAAGCACACATGAAGGATCCATTGGGAACTTAGTGTCTTGGGGGAACCCCATCAGACATACTATTATCTTTTTAGATCTTATACACTTGATACTCAACAGAGTATGTGACTGACGCTTAGAGGGGACCATTAAAGTCAAGAGTATTGGATAACAATGCTGCACCCAAGCACATCATCACCTTCTGAAGACCTGGTGGCTCTGAGATCAGAAGATGCAGTCCATTAGACTCTCATGAGTTGCCTTGGAGACAGGGACACTCGTATCGTTGGTCCCTAGGGTTTTAAGAGCTTCTTTTGTTAACACAAAGCAGTCTGGTTTTTATGGTGAAGGTGTTATGAGAGTCCTTCCAGGTGGCCCCAATCACTTAGAATTCTTGCTAGGGGGGGTGAAAATTCATTTTCTGCTGACCAAAAGCACCTTAAGGAACAAGTTTTGTTCCAGCCCTGTTGCAGAGGGATAAGAGGCTGTCATGGCAAGGAAGTATGGCAGCAATCAGAAGGTATGGCACCTGGGGTAGAAATCTGAGCACTCACGTCAGTAGAACAAACCGGAAGCATAGAGAGCAAACCAGAAGTGACACAAGCTTTTAATCTCAAAGTCTGCCTGCTGTGACATATTTCCTCTAGAAACAGTGTCACAAACCAGGGGTGCCAAGCATTCAAAAGTATAACCCTTAGAGGGAGAGTTCTCATTGAAACCACCACAATAGGTAAGGGCTTGTCACTTTTCTGGTTGCTATGACAAAATAACCTGACAAGAACAACTTACGAAAGAGTTTGTTTTGGCACACAGTCTGAAGGCCCAGTCCATCATGGTGTGGAGGACAGATGGCAGGAATCTGGGGGAGGGTGTTGCTGGGCACATTATGTCTAGCGTTAGGAAGCAGAGGTTGATGGCTACAGTGCTCAGCTTATTTTTCTTTGAGTCAATCTGGGACCCAGTCCATGGAGCAGTGCCACTCTGTTAGAGTACGTATTCCTACTTCAGTGAAACCAGTCAAGAAACTCCCTCCCAAGCATGCTCAGTGGTTGTCTCTAAGGTGACTCTAGATGTATCAACCTGATAGTATAGGATGTCACTGGGCATAAACAGTACCTTTGCATCCTAGCATATGCCTTGATGTTGAATTCAGTAACACAGGCAGCAGTAGATGACTCTGTCCGTTAAGCTAGATAGACATAGAGCTAGAACTAGAACCCAAGATCTTTTGTTCTAGTAAGAAGACCCATTGGTTTCTATTCTCTGAATTCAACTCCATTTCTACGGCTGGACCTCTGACTCAGATGTTTACGACTTTCACTTGCACATAGGGCTTGCCTGTGTCTATCCCTTTATCATAGGTTGGCAGTGGGTTGATTTCTCAATACCTGTGCCTCAACAGTTGACTGCCCCTTAGCAACACGACTGAAGACAGAAAGACATCCCAGGATGCGTTGGAATTTTCTGGTTTAGGCCTGGGCGGAGGACTGTGATATAGAGATGCTCAGGAAGGAACAGAGCTAAGCCTGAACCACAGGAGCAAGTGGTAAAGACAGTGTAGTTGGAACCACAAGGTCACTAAAAACACTGTCTTGATTGGTTGTGTTTTGTTTCATTAAAAATACAACAACAACAACAACAACAGATATCCACATTTTTCAAAACACACAAGTAAAACTTTGGATAGATTTCCTCAAAGGCAACCTAGTGAGAGCTTGGCAGAGTCTCTGCTGTGGGGGTTGGTTTAGATAAACAAAGGCCTTGGGGAAATGTGTAATCTAAGCTTCTCCCTATGGTCCATGCCAGCCAGCATTTTAGCTGCCAATAAGTAGACATGCTTTTTGATTCCAAAAATAAAATGTGATTATACCCTCACTACCATAGTCGACCCTGACCATTCTATGGGCCATCACATGAAGAGAAGGAGCGAGGCATTTTGTGGTAGTGTTTTCGGTAAGTTACATTTAGAAAAGCTCTTGAGTGTGTGCTGTCATAGAGTGGCTGGCTGCTGTGGGCAAACAGTGACCACCTAATAGAGCCTCTGAAAGTGCGTCTCCTGCCAGGGACACATGGCTTTCATTAGTAAAGAGCTGGCTATCTTTCTGACCCTGGAGTTCCCTCTCATTGTGATGTATATGTATTTGATACTTCTTTTTAGATTGGACATGAAGGTAAGGAAGGAATGAACACAGAAAATCTGGGACATTTCCTATAGCTGTGACAGGGAACACAATCCTGTGTCTATATAATGAAGGTCTTGGAAATGTCATGATGTCAGTACATTTCCTGTTACTATAACAGAATATCTGAGACAACACAATTTATAAAAGAAAAGTTTATTTGGACTTTGGATATGGAGGCTGGCAAGTTCAAGGGTGTAGCAGTGATGTCTTGTTGGGGTGTGGTGTCATAACATGGCAGAAGGCAAAAATGAAAACAGGTGTTACGCACATCCCAGTGAAGTGGCTTGACAAGCTGAGAAGCTGGAAAGTGCTCACGAGACACAGAGTTTCAAAAGAAACTCATTCTCCTGGGAAGACATTCTCACAATCTGTATATCCCCAAGTTAGCCTGGTGTATGGATCCACATGCTCTACTTTAGTATTATTTTAAGTGCTTTTAAAGATTGAATTCTGGCCTAGCTAAGTCTTTCGCCAGTGTTCCAACGTCCTTGAAAATCCTTGAATTCAGTAGGAATCTAGAGACAGGGAAACTAATTAGGCATTACAAAGAACAGAGCAGGGCTGGTCTGCAGAATGTTTACTAGGGACAATAGCCAGTCTTACCCAGGCAAGGAACTATGAAAGAGTTAGGATTTCCCACTGAGACAGGAATCTTCACTACAGCCAGGTAAGGCAGAATATATTACTTATTAGTAGAAAGTCCCCCCACACTATTTACTTAGAATAAAAACCAAGTCGTTCCTATATACAGGAATTTACAATGCTTTAGGAAGTGGATCAGGGCTTGGTTTTAGAGTATTGCATTATTCATGAGAAAGTTAGCTAGAGCGGAACTCCTTAATTAGAACCATGACTTGGTTGTGAATGCCCTTGCCCTGAGAGTGTAAAGACCTCACACCTGGAACTAAGAATATAGCTGACCTTAGATAGAGCTGACTTTGTTTCAGTTGTTTTATTGCCCAGTTCCTGCCAGTCTTTGTGTTTACATTTCCTCTGTTTTGTGTAAGAGTCATTAAGCATCCGGTAACCTCATTGTACCTTGCCAATGTATCACATAATTTCCCTATTTTCTTCTGTATAAAAAGTCTGATGCTCAATTTGACAAATCACATTCAGATTCTATACACCCTCTCATGTGGTCTCTGTTTGTCACCCACATTCCCTGAACTCCTTCGTCCATCTGCTCCAGAGAATCCATTCCACACAGACAGGGGATCTAAAGGGTCTAAGGCAAACAGGTTTGTGTAAAAGAAGCAAGCCTTGAGAGGCAGCCTCAGACCCACAAGAAAGGCATTAATCCCCATGAATGACCAAAGCACACCTTAAAGGCTCTACTTCTTAACATCAGACAATAGCAATTAAATTTCAGCATGAGTTTTGGAGGGTGCAAACCCTATTCAAATTGAGCATCATGATTTTCCTGAAGTAGTATTAACTATGAGAAGATCTAGCATCTTCCTTTCAGACCCCTGGTCTGCCTTCCTTACCAGATTCACAGCCTTCCTGTTCTACTCAGGGGGCCCTCTTGTCCCAATTTACAGATACCTGCTGACTTTTAGGACTGGAAGTCTTTCAGAAGCCTTCATACCAATAATGGCCTCTTCCTTGAAATTAACAGAAAACTATGGAAGGAAGGGAGGAAGGAAGGAAGGAAGGAAGGAAGGAAGGAAGGAAGGAAGGAAGGAAGGAAGGAAGGAAAAGGAAAAGGAAAAGGAAAAGGAAAAGGAAAAGGAAAAGGAAAAGGAAAAGGAAAGAAGAGTGGAAGAGAGGAGAGATGAAGAGAGGAAGAGGGAAAGAGAGGAAGAGAGGGAAAGAGGGAGACATCAAGCCACTCTTCACTCATGCAGACAACATTTGGGATTTTCCAAAAGAGAAAAGTAATTTATTTTAGCCTACAGAAGTTAAAGAATGGATAAGCAGCATGGTGAATTATAGGCTTATAATTTTTAAAGCCTACTTTTAAACACTTAACCTCTCTTCTAGCCCACCATCCACCAGAGGCAGTGGAAAAGGAAAGGTCATTGGGCAAAGGAGGATGGGGACCTGTTTGGAAATAGTTCTTTGGGGCAATTCCAATCTTCATTGCAACATAGTGAAAGAGTAGTACTTAACCAAAGACAAAATAGAGTCCCTTGTGTCAGGGGGGAAAGTGAACCTTTAAAAATACCGATGGCTCTAGGTACTGGGCAAGCCTTTCCTGGAACAATCACAGAATAGCCAATGCCCTCTGAATATCTCTGTGGAATGTCTCAATGCCCCAGGAGGTTGCCTAAGGTAGCACATGACTTACCTTCCCCTTCCCCCCCCTTGTCTCTTAAAGTTAGCTACCTGGGTATCTTGCTGATGTTTAAACTAGCCAATCATGTGAAACCGTGCCAATTTCCCCAACCCCCCTACCCCATTGTTATAAAAGCTCCTGATTTTCGAGCCACGAGGTCGACCTCCTGTCCCCTGCATGGGATACGGGTCGTCCCGGAGCTCCGATTGAAAATCCTCTTGCTTTTTGCATCAAGACAGGTCTCGTGATTCGTGGGGTGCACGAACAACCCATGTTTGAAATAGGGGTATTTCTGGTTTGATCTTACAATAGCAGCAGTTCAGTTTACACAAATAAGCAGCTGCAGCTCCATCCACTTGTAAGCACCATTCACAAATCAGCAACAGCAGTTTGATCCAGACCAAACCTTGGGCTCTGCCAATCGGCCCGAATCTGTGCAGAAGTGACAAGAAGCTGACCAAATGTCACGAGAAGGAAGTTTTTATTGGTGTTTCTCTCTATAAAATCACAGCAACGATCAGAGAAGAAGGCAAGGTGAACCAATGCCACAGTGTCATCAGCAAAGACCAGTGTCAGCAAAACCCAAGGAAGACCAGCAAAGAGTCGCAAGGCAAACCAATGCCACACTGTTACCCACTGTCTGTTGTGTTATATTTATACCCTTTCCAAACGTTATGTGTCCTTTCAAGCATCTGCTCTAGCAAAACATCACATGCCCTTTTTCCAGGCAGCTTCCAGAAAAGTTCCACATGTCTGTTCTTCACATAATATCATCCCATGCATCTGCTTCAGCAAAATATCCCTTATAAGGCAGTTTCCAGAAAAACATTACATGACACAACCAAGTCTCCAAAGAAACCAGAAACTTCCAGTTCAGTGAATCCTAAGGGCAGTATATCGTAAATGATTTTTGAGAATCTTATATTCAGTATAACCTGTGCAATATTCCCTCATTTACTTTATAGTGTTGGGGGTGAACTTAGGTCCTGACACATATTAGGCAAACACTCTATCAATGAGCTTTATCCTCAACCCTGATCCTTTGTTCTCTTTTCACATTCTCAAAGTTAATTTTCTTCTAAACTAATGGTACTAGTGAGCTGCTCAGGTCTGTCTCATTCCCATCTCCATGGCTGATACCATCTCCTCTGTCTGGTCTTTCTGTTTTCTTCCACAATGACCTATGTGATGATATTGATCTCACTAGATCAGCTAAAGTAACATTACATCTCAAGACCTTGACTTTAATGGTGTCTGAAAAAAAAACTGTTTTTAGTGTATCATACATCATATGAAAGAGATTTGGACAGTAGCACCTAGACTTCTTTGGGAGCATTGTTCTACCTCCCACAAGAGAGCAAAGGCTAAAAGTGGAAGGAGATGATGAACAATCTCATAGTCAGGTCTCTTCCTTACTGTCAGGCAAGATTCCCTAGAAGGAGATGCCTTCTCTGCATATAAGATTCGCTAATGCTCCCCACAGACACTGTAAGTACAGAATACTAGAAATTCCCTCCATAGCTTTATGGAGGGGCCAAAAGCTCTATAAGGGCTCCAGAAGAAAGCTGGGTGTGCTTTCTAATTTGGATATCTGAATTGGGCACACAAAAGAAAGAAGAGAGTGCAGCTTGGGGGCTGGTACATGAATGGGTCCCTGTGAATCTGAAGAGCACCCTTTTACCTTGTGAAGGGCAACACTGGACTGGGGGTGGGCACGGATGACAATGTTGTATTTAAGCAAGTATCTCTGGTGAATGATTTGATTAGAATTATCCAGAGTTATTTTATATTACAGACAGAAAGGTAAACGCATAGGGGACTCAGACCAGTAGTGTGGGACTCTGTCAATGTCTTAACAGAGACCAAAGTACACTAAATAGCACCCTGGCCCCCTGGGGCTTCCTCTTCCTGTTTTATATCCTCACATCCAAGCCTGATTGCAAAGCTTCTCATGAAAGACTTAGTGTGAAACAAACCCAAATCACACTTAGATTGGCAACTTTTCTCCTGCTTTATTTGTGTTAAAATAAAGTCAATTCTTGCCGCAGACCTGGGTGCCAAAGTGACAAAAGCCAAATTATCAGTTTTCACTTTGCCCATTTCTACAAACAGAAAGAGAAAAAAGATAAAGGCTGTGTGTGTGTGTGTGTGTGTGTGTGTGTGTGTGTGTGTGTGTGTATACATGAGCACAAGCATGTGCAAACCCACAAATTTAGTAAAAACTGTATTCTAGTCCTACTTTTATAGCAGTAGTATTTTGCTCATAATGGTGGGGAAGATAAAGAAAGGGGGAAAATTGTCATTGACCTGAAGACAGATTGGTGAGGGGGGCGGGTCACAGTTTTAAATTTATATTCTGAAGGGCATAGTCAGTGATTTGATCAAGACCCCCAAAGGATGTCAAATAATGCTGATACACAAACCTTGAAAATTTTACTTTTTATTTTTGTAGAAAAGGAGAGGCATTTGAAGTAAAACTTCAAAACTTTCATTTCCGCCCCTACCCCCACCCAACCTGCCGAAGAGGAGTTCTCTCCAATCACTGCTAAGCATGATTTAGCAAAGCTCAAATGCCAAGTCTCCTTCAAGACTGGTCTCATTATTGAGAGACACCTCTTTAGCTTTCTCTGGGGCAGCAGCCATCTTCCCACATCTGGGCTGCTCTCTTTCCTCCAGGCAGCCCCAGTTCCTTTAAGGACAGCACTGAAAATCTGCCGTTCTGACTCTCAGGCAGCAGCAAAGACGCCATATTCCCAATACTCCACCAATACTCCGCCAATACTCCACCAATACTCCGCCACACTGCTGGGTTCTCCGTCACTGCAGAATCGCACGATGAAACACAAATCTATAACCTCTGGGTAGCTCAGAGCATCAGTTCACACAGAAGAATCTTACAGGCCTGCAACTAATAAAAAGCAAGCCCCACCTCATGCTTACAGCTGGAAAAATACAGCCAAGAGAGGTGAGTTAGACAAACACCGCATCTGTAGGAAAGCTGTTGTCACTGAAGATGGGAGGGCTGCAGAGAAACACCAAAAGCTTATTTCCATTGCGCTCCATCAAGATATTTAATAAAACTGCCATGCTGGCCACGTTACTGGGCTACTTCAGAACTGTTTTCACGGTAACTCAGCAGGAAACCAACATTTGAACCCACCAATCTTTGGAGTCCCAAATTCAATTTTAAACTTTTTATTTAAAAAGCCTTGAGAATATCTATCACTCCAGGCAGAAGGATGATAATAACATTGAATTTTATGAATTATTACTTTCCAATCAAGGGTGACAGACTCACTTATATGAACAGGGAGAGACTTTTTCATAAGCAGCCGTGTTCCGCGTCCAACTTCTCCTGATTCTATTTTGCCAAAGAAAGGAAAAGGATATTACATTTTAAAATAAAATTCTTCCAAATAAAATCCCAGCAGCGCTTAGCTCCAGAGAGTTCTTGTGGTGCCTTTGGGTTGTAAATGCCGGGGTTGTATGTCACTCACATAAGCTCAGGTCTCTCCATTTTGGGCTGAAACCCCAAGAACAGCTGGAGTCTTAGATCTGAGTCATTTGGACCCAACACAGCATGGGGACTCCAAACCAGAACAGTGTTCTCGCAGACCACTGTAACTTCTCCTTTTTTATCTCAGCTTGCAGACAAAGAACCAACTCCTCACAGCTGTCAATCATGAAAACGCAGCTGCACCCACAAACTGGATACCAACCAGGTCTTTACCAATGTTTTTAAAGGGTCACTGCAAAGAGAGGTTCTGGGTTCTTAGCACCCAACTCAGTTCCTTGGAGGCTTTGATTCTATCATGTGCACCAGGGAGACCCTTAGAGATACTCAGTTTCCTGTCTCAACTGAACCAGATACATTTTAAACAAGAAAGATGCAGCCAGAGGACTACAGACCCTCTGTTCCAGCTGCATGTAGTCCACACTCACTGATTTTAAGTCAGGACCATGGGTCTGAAGTTTGCTGAGCAAATAAAAGACAAAGAGAATTGTAAATTAGATGGCTTAAGACAGGCTGTTTCTTAAAATCCTTTAAAAATAATTTATAAGTATTTCTTCAACTATAAATAACTGACATGTTCATTACAGAGAATACTTTAACAGTGACATGCTGATTATAAATAGTGCTTATCTGTAGGTCTTCCATGACCCCCTAGGAGGAAACTGCTGTCTCTGCATACTGAGTTCAAGTTACTCACTGTGTGAAAAGGCAGTAAACTCTTAAGTTTTAAACATGGTTTATTAAAACACGTGTCTCACAAAATTGGGTTGCCTCGTCTCCATTAGTCTGGAATAGTAAATTTTTTACTGCAATCCTCAGGGCATGTGTATTCCCAGACTATTAACTCATTAAAGGATCTGTGGTGAGTTACTTAACCTCTCCAAGTCTAGATTTACTCTTGGTGGAAATGATGTTACTCATTTGATCCATGAGTTGATGCACACAAGGTCTCTGGGAAGCATAGAACAAAGGGGGAACCCAGTAAATGTTAGTTACCCCTCAGCAACTAGGAGACAGAGAAATTGGTTGATGTTTTCATAAGCCAAGTTAGAATCCTATAGATATTTGAACCACAAGTATATATTGAATAAAGTAATTTTAGTACTAAGTTGGAGGTCACAATGTGTGCCCCCAAGAGGTTAAGTTCAGTTACATATCCTTAAGAAGCCAATTAAAACAGCCAAATTAACAGTATATGGTAGGAAAAGGAGATTTACTCAATGTGGCCTCACTGGAAAGAGGAGCAATGAGACCCAGTGACCCCCTATTCCATTTTCAGGGTTGTGAAGTAGGGCCAAAGTAATGGAAGGCCAGATACATGTACATCTATGCAGTTCAAGGTAAGACATGAACTTGTCTACCATTGACCATCATTGTATGGGCTTTAGTGTAATGTCGTCTGACAAATTGATGAGTTGTAAATCTCTTTCTGGGAGTAGCTTCTCCTCCACCTGGTACATTTTCATTTCTGCCAGATAATTACTGATTGACAATAGCCCAAAAGGGACTGTCTACAAGTCAGAAGTAGAAAAGGAAGGATCCCTTCAAATAATCAGCAGGTTGGGACCTGCAGCCAGGCAACACACACAGTGGAGTGGAATGCATGTGTCACTACTGCCAATGACAGTGCAGTGGTGTCAGAGCCATGCCATTTGTGAATTTCCTCCATTTTGGTTAAATGGTGACAATTTCCTGAAACCACAGCAATTAGCATTCCCAGAACTAAAATAACTGTTTTCCTAGATTTGTGCCATTTCCCCTGCAGACCCCAGGTAGTGGTTGACTAGGAAAGATGCTTGTAAACCACCAACATTCTTTTATTCATACCTCACCTCCTCCAGCCACTCCTGGCAATGCCAATCTCTGGCCCAATTAGGAGGCTTTTGACATCCCTCAATCTTCATGCCCCCTGTAACTCCCCGTGGGGGATGGCAGTCTCTGATCCCTGACCTAGAGATCCTCCTTCTAAGGCTATCTTGGATTGAACCTCTTTTGTTGTAGAAGTCACTCATTTCCTTGTCTGTCTTTGCTTTTATAACTCTTTCTTAAATCTTCTACAGGTGGACCTATGGAGACATCCAAGAGTCCAACGATAGCCCAGAACAGTGCTGCATAATTGTAATCTTAATATTAGGGAGTTGGAGGTACAAGGGTCAGGAGTTCAAGACCAGATTGGAGTACATGCGACTTACAACTCCCAAAAGAACCAAACAATAGTTAGGCATGATGCTGTTGCATGCCTATTATCTCAGCAATTGGGAAGCTGCAGAAGGCAGTTTATGAATTTGGGGGCACATAGTGAGACCAAGATAGAGATGGCAGAGGCAGAGGCAGAGGCAGAGGCAGAGGCAGAGGCAGAGGCAGAGGCAGAGGCAGAGGCAGAGGCAGAGGCAGAGGCAGAGGCAGAGGCAGAGGCAGAGGCAGAGGCAGAGGCAGACAGACAGAAGCTGTGGCATCAGCAAATCTGTATTGAGTTATTTCTATGCACCAGGTACAATAGCACATTTTACTCATTCTGCTGTGGAAAGAGATCTAGTAGGACATGACTCCTTTCTGTTTATAAATCCAGACAGTAGAGAGCACTGTTGCCAATTTAGTATTAACCCTTAAATTTATGATTCTACTTCTACCTTTATCTGCACACAGATTCCTTCTGATGCCTTTCCGTGTCTAGAAGGAACTACATTGTGAAAGCTATTTTTACAATAAAGATAGCTATTTTTAGGTAAAGAGGGTTTTTTATTGCTTGATTGATGTGTGTGTGTGTGTGTGTGTGTGTGTGTGTGTGTGTGTGTAGGTCAGAGGGAAATCTCAGGTATTGGTTCTCTCTGGCCTCCTTGTTGAAACAGCATCTCTTGTTGTTTACCTCTGCAAGTGCCAGGGTGCCAAGCTACCTGACCTATGTATGATCTTCCAAGGATTCTCTTTTCTCTACTTCCCATCTTGAGGTAAGGGCACTATGATTATAGGTCTACACTACTGCACCCTTCTTTACATAGGTCCTGGGATCTGAACTTAGGGCCTCATGCTATTAAAGACAATGTATTACACTGAGCCTTCTCTCCAGTCCTGTTTGATCAGGCTTCTCCTGAACTTTAAGTTCTTGCTGGGATTATAAGCATGACACACCATCCCTGACTACAGAAAAGTGCAGCCCAGGCTAGACCCTGGCTAGTTCTCCTTCCTCTTCATTGAATTATGATTACCAGGAATTTTCACCACAGCCAGCCAGGCTCTACGTCTTAAAGTGACCTCATAGAATCCTCCACAGGTCTGTTCAGAGGGAATGTTAATTTAACATGATACATTAGCATGAGCTATCTTTTTGAAATATAACAATTCTCCTTTCCTAGCAATTCTTTTCTTTCTCAGTTTTGCCCTTTCTTACTGGCAATCACCCTAGCTAAGCTGTTTAAACCATTCCACTCAGCTTCCACACACTATAGCCAGGGCAGCTTAGGGCTCAGCTCCCACACACTATAACTAGGGAATCTTAGGGATCTTTTGAAGGTTAAATGAGATAAAATGGAAATCTCTTGGATTGGTGCACATGGTAAGGAGTCATAATCATTAGTTTCATTATCATGATTCGTCTTAAATACATCACTACCGGTTGTAGTATTGCCTTGCATTATGAAGATCCTTTAGTTTTTAAGAGTGAAGCGACTCTGTGTACCTCTCACAATCTCTTTAGCAAACCTCTCTGCATTAATCCCTCAACCATGACAAAGGGCTTCTGCTAGTAAAAAACCATTGAACACTACTCTGAAAACTTTAATGTTAGATTTTTTTCTATGAAATTGCTGCATATTTTGAGCAATCCAGTTACCACCATTACCGTCCAAAGCTACAGGCTATTCAGCTAAATATAAATTTCAGATGAACAAACTTTTATCAGAGTATATGTATACTTCATGCAAACACTAAAGTTGTTGTTTATAGGGGTATCTGTAGAGCATGTATGTAACACATGTAAAACACATGTAATAGCACAGCATATTCTTATGCAGGGCCCGGGGGTGTGTAGGAAAGAGGGGGGAGGGAAAGAGTGTCTGTGTCCCACCAGAGTTCCTGTGCTCTGGGTAGATGCGGGAGGACTGCCGGATGCTTTCTACGAGGTCCTGGGTGGGCATCTGGCTGTGTGAAGCCACTGACCCCACACAGCAGGGGGTGGACAAGGGGCATATTCTCAGTCTCCAGCATCCCACGCTGGATACAGTGGAGGAACTGAGAACAGAGTAGGGGTCCCAGAGCAGCACTGGGCCCCAGAGATACTGGAAGAGGGCAGAGGGAGAGAGGGGGCGCTGGGTGGTTCCCACGTAGGTGAGAGTCTTTAGTCCGGTCCATGGCTAGAGCACAGGAAGGCCTTCTGATGGGAGGTTAGAAGCAGCTCGTTAGAAGAAACCCTATCCCATCATCCAAGCATGGTGGGTCTTGATAAACAGAGACAATCTATGGTTTTAGAGCTTTATTGTAGAAAGGCAGGGGGAAAGAAAGAAGGTAGAAAGAGAGAGAGACTGTCCATGGCCAAGAGGAGAGAAGGGGGGAAAGAAGAGAGAGAGAGAGAAGAAAGGCTAGAAAGTAAGAAAGCTTAAAGGGAGAGAGGTAAAAGCTTAGAGAGTAAGAGAGAGTTTAGAGAGAGTGAGGAGGGACCAAACAGTCCCTTTTATAGTGGGATTGTTATCTTACTGTTGCTAGGTAACTGTGGAGAGGAGTCTAGCCTGAAGGCCAGAGCTTGGGGCATAGTCTACATGACTGTGAGTCACATGTTTCTCCTGTGGGGGTTGTGGGGGCGGTAACTTCGACAGAAGCCAGGGGTCTAGGAGACATGAGGGAATGCCGTCTGTCCCATGTTAGTGAAAATTACCACCACCTGGTCTTCCCGAGGTTCAAGACCTCAACTCGACTAGAGACCAGGCTGTCTGTACATAGCCCATTGCCTCACATTCTTAAATACACATGGGGTGTTATCCAGGGTACACATATATCAGACTCAAAAACTGTAGGGTTTTATTATTTTACATTTATTTATCATTGTGTGTCTGCTTTTGTGCCCCAGTGTGTGTGGAAATCAGAGCACACTTGAAAAAGCTGATCATCTAAGGTTAAAAATAACAAAATTATTTCACATGTGTTCTCCAACCACAATGGAATGACATTAGTAACCAACAGCAAGAGGAAACTTGAAGAATACACAAATATGTAAAATTCCAGCAACACAATCTTAAATAATGAGTGAATCAAAGGAGAAATCACAGGGTAAATCAAATATGCCAGGAGATGGGTGATAATAAAATATCAAAGCCTGAGGTGAAATTCAGGGGCAAAGTATTTGCTGAGCACAAAAGAATCTGAGTTCATTGCCCCTCCAGAGAGAGAGAGAGAGAGAGAGAAACACACAGTCACAGAGACACAGAGACAGAGAGAGACAGAAACACAGAGGCACACAGAGACACACAGAGATAAATGTCTATACAGAGAGAGAAAGAGACAGAGACACAGAGATAGAAACAGATACAGAGACACACAGAAACAGAGACACAGAGACAGACAGAGGGATAGATACAGACAGAGACAGAGAGAGGGAGGGAGGTGTACACAAAATACCAGAACATTTATGGATGACAATAGTAAGAAATGACTGTAAAAATATCCTTTTGAAAATTACATCAATTTTGAAAAAGATCTTAAATAAAAATTAGTAAATTTTATATTGGAAAACACACACACAAAACTGAACACAAGCTCAATTAATAAAAAACAGAATCAGCCAGGCAGTGGTGGCACATGCCTTTAATCCCAACACTTTGGAGGCAGAGGCAGGCAGATTTCTGAGTTCAAGGCCAGCCTGGTCTACAGAATGAGTTCCAGGACAGCCAGGGCTATACAGAGAAACCCTGTCTCAGGAGAAAAAAAAAAAAAAACCAGAATGAAGGAAATAATGAATGATAAAGGAAAATAGAGGAAGCAGGAACAACAAGGGACAATCAGTAGCAGTGAAACTGAGTCTTTACACAGATCAGAAAAATTGATGATCTTGCCCTAAAATGGTTAAGAAAAGAGAGAAACAAAGCCCATTACTAAAATTAGTAAGAAAGAGAGAGTACTACTAACCTCAAAGGATGATAAACTCTTACATGGACAAGAAAATGGGATGCAGTAATGTTTTGAACAGTTGGTGGTAAACATCCTTAGCTCCTAAATGGACTCAAGAAGAAATAAAAAAATCCAAATGAACCTATACACATAAGAGACCAAGTTAGGAAGAAAAGGAAAAAGAAACCCAACTAGATGGCTTCCCACATAAATCCTATAAAGTGCTTGACAATTAGGACCAATCATTTAGAAATTCTTCAGGGGAAAAAAAAACAAGCTGTTATATAAGAGTAGTGACATTAAGTATTAAAACCAATCAAAAACTTCTCAAAAAAAGTACAAATCAATATTTTATAAGAAATATATTAAATATATAAATAAATAAATAAATATATAATATATTAAAATTATCAAAGCTAGTAGCACAATTCACTCTACAATATTTTTAAAGGGCTACAAAAAAAAATCCTTTATCCCTGATCAACTAAAATTTACTCCTGGAATACAAGGTTGGTTTAACATACTAAGAATGATGAATGCTATATACCATATGTCATTGTTTGAATGAGAATGTGCACCCATAGGCTCATGTATTTGAATTCTCAGTCCCCAGTTGGTGGAACTGTTTGGGAAGGATTCAGAGGTGTGGCCTTGTTGTAGAGGTGTGTCACTGCATATGGGCTTTGAGGTTTTAAAGCCTTGGACATTTCCAGCTAGCTCCTCCTCACCTCTCTCTCTCTCTCTCTCTCTCTCTCTCTCTCTCTCTCTCTCTCTCTGCCTCAGGCTTGTGGATGAAGTGCAAGCTCTCAGCCACTATCACAGTGCAATGGCTGCTGCCTGTTGTCGTGTTCCCCACCATGACAGCCATGGACACCCTCTCTCTCTCTCGCTCTCTCTCTGAAACCATGAGCACCCAAATTAAATGCTTTCTTCTGTAAGCTGTCTTGGACATGATGTTTAGTCACAACAATAGAACAGAAACTAAGACACCACATTCACAGACAGAAAGAAAGGGTCCATGCAACAGATACATGAATCATCTGATTACATCCACAATACAAATTATTCTTGTTAAAATATCCAAGGCATCAGAATGGAAAGGAACTCTCTCATTCTGGTTTACACCAAATAAATATAAACAGTTACTGTTATGCGTCATAGGGCTGGAGAGATGGCTCAGTAGCTAAGAGTTCTGGCTACTCTTCCTGGGACCTGTGTTTGATTCCCAGGACCCACATTTTGGTTCCCAATTGTCTTAACTCCAGTCTCAGGGGGAGCCAATGCATTCTATGGGTACTGCATCCATTGACACACATGCATAATGCAGACAAAACACCCACAGACATAAAATAAAATAGAGGAGAAAATGTAACATTAGGCTTGATGCTAGAAGTTGAAAATTTTCTTCCTTAGACTGAAAAAAAGGTTTTTCAACATTGACTGTTCTAGAGGTTCGACTCACAGCAGTAGTGAAGAAAAATATATTTTAAAACACCACACTAGAAATGAAGAAATGCATGTATCTGTGTTTGCTTAATTTGAAATAGGAAATGCTAAAGAAACCACAAAACTCTATCATGGTCAAAAGCTGGTTCAGTAGCCTTATGGCTGCAGAGACTATGCAGAGAATCATTTACAGTTTTCTATACCAGCAATGCATACTCAGGAAATAACATTAAGAACATTTTATTTATATGATCATTTAATAAAAACTTAGAAATAGATTTAACACGGTAACTTATATACATGGAAACTGCAAAACACCACTCAGAGAAAGAGCATAAATAAAGTTAAACCATCTGTCCTCACAGACTTGGGATTCCATGCTATAACTCTGTGTCCATAGATCCTTCCTTGTTCTTTTAGCAAGATCTCAGCTGCCTTTTCACATAAAAGTTTCAGACAATCCAAAGGTTCAGTTAGGAGTTCGACAGTCATTCTGATCAACAAATAGGATTGAGATTCAGAACGCACACACTTTTTTTGATAAAGAGAAGAAGAAAATTCAGTAAGGGCAATGCCATGCTCATAGAGAAATGGTGCTGAGGCAGTAGGACATACTTACAGACTCCCTCTCACCATGTCCAAGTGCTAAAATGAGATAGTCCCAGAGTGCACGTGGACCTAAAGGTAAGAACTGAAGCCATGAGATGCCGAAGGCATCACAGCTGTAAAATGTCGTGTCCCGGGACTCAATAAATGAGTTCTTAGATGTGACACCAAGAGCATAAGCAACAAAAGAGACCCAGATATTTGGACTTGATTAATAATTAAAAGATATTTTGTTTTAAAAATATTTCAAAATAATAAAAATAACCATAGAATATTTAAAAATCCATAAATCACATACCTGGCAGGAGACTACTATTGGACATGGAAAATGACTGCAACTCAACAATAAAGAGACAAATTTCCTAATTAAAAAGAGACAGGGGATATAAACACTTCTCCAAAGAAAATGTGCAAATGTCCAAAAAGCACCCACAAGAAACCCGTAGTCATTAGCAAAATGCAAATCAAACCACAGAAAGATTCCACTTCATGCAGGACGATGTAGTCACTCTGGAATGGCTGAGCAGTTCCCTCCCTGGTGACTGGCACTGAGTACGCGCTCTCCTTCAGGAGTGATAAAAAGACTAGGTTCTCCGAATGTTAAATATCGAGTAACAATATGCATTAGCATTTCACTGAAGGGAATTTAAGATGCAAGATAAAAAAAGTACGCATGAATATTCATCACAGCATTAATTAAAATCGCTAAAAGGTAAACACAATCTAAACGCCTATTAACTAGTGAATAAATAGGCTGCAGTGATGTATTTAGACAGCGGAATATTATTCAGTGGTAAAAAGAACAAAGTTCAGCTGCAGCACGGGTGAGCCTTGAAGACTGTAAGACAGGGAGGGAAGCCAGATGCAACAGGCAGGCACACAATCGCTCCATTTTATAGAATGTCTGAAGCTGGCAAGCTTATGCCTGAATGCTGTGCACTGTTTACCAGGGGCGGGGGAGGGCTGAGGGGGACTGGTGGCTAATGGTACAGGCTTCTGCTTGGAGTGGTGAAAATGTCTCAGAATCTGACAAGCCACAGGAGTGAGCCTTTCAAATAAATGATTAGTGTGCAAGAAGTATATCTCCACTAATAACGACATATCATTACAAATACGCAAATTAAAAGATCTTGCACACAAGGTTAATGAGACATGGAGGGTGCCACTAGGCCAAAGGTTAGAGTCTTCAAGAAAACAAAGGGAATCACAATTAGGGACTATCAAAGCCAAGCCCTCATGTTTCCCAAGTGAACAGCAGGGGGAGCCCTCGGTAGCAGAGAGAACTGCAAAACTAATATTTATGATAATAAAGCTAATAGCTTTTGTTCATAAAAAAACTGAAACAAAAAACAAATAAGGTTTCAAACTCCACCAACAGACCCACTATCCTGGCAACCGCTTGTCCTTCCGTTTGTGCCGATTGCTGCATGGGTGGCACGTACCCACAGGTGGACATACACAGGCATACATGAAGAGCCCAAGCCATGTGGCTTTGAAGCCTCTGTGGTTTCATTTCATATTAATTTTATATTTCTTTCAAATCTTTGAATATCCTTGGGAATGTAATTTTCTGCAATCTGTAACTGCTGTAATTCCTTAAACACATTTCAATACATTTTTAGTTATAAATAGCTCTACAATAAAGTCCTTGAACCAAAACCCTTAAATATCATTAAAAAAAAAAAAAAAAAAAAAAACTTCCCTCAGGATAGATTCATTGCAGAGGAATTACGAGGTGAGCCTGCATTTACAACTTTAAGATTTTGGATATGTAACCGTATTTCAGCCCTAAAATCTCACATTTCCTCTTGAGGTACGTGAGAGTTTCCTCATTCCTGGCTCTAAACAGTTTTGTGTGTGTGTGTGTGTGTGTGTGTGTGTGTGTGTGTGTGTGTGTGCGTGTGTGTGTGTGTGTGTGTATATATACATGTCTGTATTTTGCATTTCTGTGTCTACATGTGTATATATGTCCTTGTATGTGTGTCTGGGTGTATATATGCCTCTGTGTATGTCTGTGTGTGCATGTCTGTGTGTGTATATGTGTCACTGTGTATGCTTGTGTATTTGTGAACATGTCCCCATGTGTGTCTTTATATAGACATCTGTGTGTGTACATGTCTATGTGTGTCTGTGTTCATAGGTTCCTGTGTGTGTCTGAGTGTGAACATGTCTGTGTGTGTATCTGTGTATGTGCATGTCTATGTGTGTGCATGTGTGTTGTGCATGTATAGCTGTACATGTACATGGAATCCAGGAAAGGGTGTTGGGTGTCCTCCAGTATCACACTTGACATAGTCTTTTGAAGCAGGGTCGCTCCCAGCAGCCCCAGTTTCCTCAGCTTTGCAGAGCTGGGGTTACATCCAGCATAGACTCCAACTGTTCCTAGGTCCTGGATGCAAAACTCTAGTCCTCACCATTGCACTGAGAGAGTCTTAACCACTGAGCTGTTTGTATAGCTGCTGTTTATCTGATCCTCTAATTATATAAACATATAATTACTGGATTTTCCCTACCTTTAAATTATGCCCTCATTCTATAGACACTATCTTGGACTTTATTTTTCGGTGCTTATTGTCTAATTTTTCCACTTGTACAATTTATTATTTGTAAATAATAGAAGTTTTGTTTAAGATATTAATATTCTAGTTACTGATTCCTGGGAGCTCTCTCTAAGTGAACCATAGTAACTGTTGCCTTAAGTCTTGTACTCTTCCTTTTTTGCCTCATGATTTCTTTTTTTAAGTTTGACATATAAATGGTTTTAATTTTGGTATAAAACTTATCTGTCTTCTTTCAAAAATCCTTCCCCACTTTTCCTCTTAAAAACTATCCTCCAACATGAGGAACTGATGAAACTTTATCATAATTTTCTCTTCCCTCAGCTTTTAAATTTTAATTATTTAATTCATCAAGAATTTGTTTGGGGACATGATTTGGGCCCCTTTCTGTCCTCAAAAACAGAATTACGCCAGCATTATTCATCAGAGTAAACTTCAGCTCCATCCAGCAGTCTGAAGTCACTCTATTATAATAAATTCTGACATGCACTTGAGTGTGCTGAGCGACGCAGCTCTCTTCTGTTGATTGTTGCTCCGGGGCTTTGCTGTTAGAGCATTATTAAGAGGTTTTTGTCTTTTTGTTTTTGTTTTATGCTTTAGGTCTTTATCTCTTTCTTGGTTATTTTCACCTATCCATGCTTCCAGATCGACTTCACAGCCACATTTCCATGAAAATCTATCGTTTTTCTTATTTTTGCTTGGGACCATATTGATCATAATTAGTTTGGAAAAAATGAAAGTTGCCAACTTATTCAATTCTGTCTTTGCTCAATTAACTACAGTTTTCTTGCTACATTGAGGAGGGCTGGGTGTTTTTAACATTTGTGTCCATGTTTGTTGTGAATTTTAGTCTTTTTTTTCTTGGTGGCTTGGCTTTGCTCTCTTTCTTACTAGTGTAGAAACTCCTCTGGCCTCTGTCCAAGTGTTAGCCATGTGTAGATACTGCTTCTGCTCAATGTCCAGGATCCAGGATGTTCTCTTAAAGCATCTCCTCATCTCCTGCGTTTTCTACATAGATGACCCCTTAGAAACCTCTAACTTTTCTCTACAGCCATGACTTTGGGACCCCAAAATCAATGTTTGACATTAAGCCTCTTCATGAGAGCCTGATTAGAAAATTAAATAAATAGAAAATATAGGTTGGCTGGATGGCTCAGTGGGTAAAGGCGCTCTCCGTGCAAGCCTGCTGACCCGTGTTTGATCCCTAGGGAGAAAGGGGAAGGATGGACCAGTTGTACAGAGTATTCTCTGACGTGCATACGTGCCTTGTGGTATGTGTGTGCTCACCAACATATACAATAATAATAAACAAAATAAAGTTAAAAATAACAATAAAGTGACCAAGTCAGCACAGACAGTTCTGGAAACTACAGTGTTTAGTCGGTTAGTTCTCAGGCTTTTTTTTGTGCCTGATATGATTCTGATCTGCTTATATGTCCAAATTTACCTTAATAAGTTTATACTTTTAAAAATCTTGAAAAGTTCTTATTTGTCCTCATAGGTGATGTAGAACATGATTGTCACCAAAGTACAGAGTCATCTCACCTCTGTGTCTGCCCTCAAGGTGGAGTCACATGCTATTTGTAAAAAGTGGAGTCACCCAGGACAGCACACAGCCCTGGAAAGCCACTGTGTTAGACAATATGGTGTACTTGGAGCGGGGTACAGTCTAATCCAATATGCATAGTCAGGTACCCATCACAATCCCCAAGAGAGATGATGTCTAACACTTGAGAAATTCTTTCTGCCCTGCAAGGTCCCCCCTTTCATCTCGAAACACATGCCAATCTCAGAGCCATTTGATGCTTCTTATAATCTTATAACTGGCCCTCAACAACAACCACACAGTCTGCTGTGTATGGTCAATGCCACCTTTCCTCAGATAACAAAGAGCATATCTCCTTGTCAGCAAATATAAAGTCAGCCCCACCCAAGAAATGCTTCACCTTATTCTGGCTGCAGGGACCAACTAGCCTACTGTAGGGATAGATGAGCTAGCAGAAGAAGTTCTCATAATATGGCCAGGTTGTTCATTGCCTATCTGGTCACTATCTCAGCTTCCTACCTTCCTGTTCTCTCTCTCTCTCCCTCTCTCTCTCTCTCTCTCTCTCTCTCTCTGTGTGTGTGTGTGTGTGTGTGTGTGTGTATCTGCCTATGTGTTGCAGAGTCTAAATGTATTTTACATATGTGTGTGTGTGTGTGTGTGTGTGTGTGTGTGTGTGTGTGTGTATCTGCCTATGTGTTGCAGAGTCTAAATGTATTTTACATATCTACACGCCCACAGTGTAGAATTGCATGAACCAGAAAGTTTGGAGAAACAATCCCTTCTAAACTCTTTTGCTCTCTCCCCAGACTGCTGGATGGCCAGAGCCTGTGGTCTGCTGGTGAGGCCTGAGAAGCCATCAGTCTCATGAGTCAAAATGCAGTATCAATACCCGGGGAAGAATGGAACTGAGACCAATTTCAAGAAATGGTTGTGTTGTTAAAGAAACACAGCTTTGTGCGACCGTGCGGAGGTTGGAGCTGGCTTTCACTTCTGTCCTGTCTTTGGAAGCTACTTTCTCTCAGAACTGCCTGCTGTTCTGTACTTAGCTGCTTTCTCACTTTCCTTAAACACCACCGTGAGGAAACCTGTCCCAGGCTTTCTGTTACTCTGTCGTAGTGTCCTCTGTGAACACAAGCGCATAAAGAAGGATACATTGCCTAACTTGATCCACCCTTGAGGCCTGCCACATTTAAAAGATCTGTCACAGCACTTTGGGTCTGCCCTGGAGCGACTGGATACCAGCAGACTGAAGTGTTTAGGGAAAGCTTGGAGTCTCATTTACTGTAGATAGTTCCTAATTTCCTTGCATGCGTAAATAGCATTTTACATTTGTCAAGGCCTCTCAACATTGTTGGCTAATAACAAGCCCTAAGAGAACCTTTGCAGCTCATGTTAATTCTCACTCTGGAGAAGAGCAAGGTGTGAAACTGATGGGCTGAGGGGGCTTCCGGTGGGCTAACCACTCGGCTTGAGGTCATCTCTACACAAAGAAGAATTTAAGAAGTGGAATTTCTATCTTGCATTCTTCATAGGGAAATGGTCCAGATCACACAAAGCTGTGTCCTGTCGGCCCCTGGTATGAGAATTCCTGATTTAAATGGTGTTTTATCAAATCTGTCTCCAGTTCTGCCTCTCTACCCCACAGGTGTGACTGACAGGAACTGCCAGCACAGAGTAGAAGTACAGGAATAGCTCGCACCACTCTGGGAAAGGATTAAAGCCTTGGGAGACAGCAGCAAAGATTTAATCCCTGGTGTCCTTTGGATGTGTCACTGAGCCCCGGGTTTCAGATCTGCATTACTAGAAAAAGGTGGCAGGGAAGACTGTCTAGCTCTTGTGTCAGAGGTCTCCACTGATGGCTTTTGAGCACCCCAGTCATTCCCTGAGCTCTCCCAGGTACAGCCTATACACCATCACTTGGTAATACCCCAAGTTTGCACATGCAAATGAATACTCAAAATGTCTTGCTAGGAGCTTCCTGTGGGGACAGACTAGTTCTCTGTCATCCCTTGGATCCTGGTTTAGGATCAGCCCATGTGGAGGAGTGAGGAGAGAGGTACAGATGCCAAGGAAGCATGGTGACAACAGAGAAGAGATGTGTGTTTCTCTTCCTGTCCTACAAAATCATCAGATGTCCCCACCTATGCATATCCATTAAGATGGTTACTTGGTTGAAAAAACAAGGCAGTAATACTATGAAAACTCGCATTGAACTAGAGTTTGTCCACAAACCAGGTCCTGGGCTGGGTACTTGCTTTCCCCTTGCCTTTTCTCATTCTAGCAAGCTCGGATTGCTACCACAACATGCCAGCGGTTGGAAACTAAGGTGCGAGTGTTTTAAAAGGCTTAACACAATGATACAGACACAGTGGGTGATTACAGGGATGCACAAGCCAAAGTCAAGTCCTGAAGGAAGCCTGCATCCCGAGAGAGAAGCAGTCTTCCTGTATGTTTAATCTCCCGAGTCCTGGAAAGCCCTTGGTAAGGACAAAAGGAGCCTTGTGTGTGAAGGTACACAGAGGTCTGGCTAGAAGGGGGTTGAAGCAAAAGCTTTGCTAGCAAGAACAGGCAATGGGTGGGCTTCCCCGTGAGCCAATGGGACCCTGTCAGATCCATTTGCTTTTGCAAGCATGGGCTACCATTTAAAGACATGGGTTCCCCTGGGGTAGAAAACCACTCAGAGCCAGCAGTAGTGAGGCCGGTGTGTCTGTGGGTGTGGGCCAGCCCACCCTGTACAAACTGGCAGGGAGATGGGTTTTTAGTGGGCGTGGTGAGGGAAGTGGACTGAGATGCTTTTCCCAGAAACAGAGTAGTAAGAAAGAAGTTGGCACTCCAGTGCTGTGGGGGACAAAGCTGGGTGGTGGAGACACGCAAATGGTGAGCTAGTTAGTGCTGTCAGCCTCAGCCTCAGATGCTTGTAAAACCCAAAGACGTGCAAGAGAATTCACTGGGGACAATAAGCAAGCACGTCATGGTCACAGTGGCAGTCTAGCATCTCAAAAACACACAGGTCACCAAGTCCTAGCCTTTGCTATAGTGTAATACACACACACACACACACACACACACACACACACACACACACACACACACACACACACACTGCTCTCTCATCCAGGTTCCCCTTTTATACCAAGACCATCCCAGCTACACACCATCACCAGGCACCTGCTGCCAAACCCCAAACCGGCCTCCACAGCATAGAAGAGATGAATGGCTGGCTTTGTTTGCACAGCCGCACAGATCTCTCTCAGAAGCAGAGCCTCTCTCCAGCCTGTGGCTGTGAGCCCCAGAGCCAGGACCCCCTGTCCTAGGGCCTCTCTCTGCACGTGGTGTCTGATGCCGCACACACTTTCCACCCAGCATGATATCCTGGTGTTCTGAGTCTCTTAACATTGGCTGCTGCTTTCTTCCAGGACCACTAATTGCTTTTGCCAGTGAAGGAATAGCTGGTTAATGTCAACTTTAAGGTTTCTCACAGAAGATGTTGTTATTCTCCTTTTCTATTTCTCCATTTGCTTCCCCTTTCTTCCTCTCACTTGTCAGAACCTGGAATGTCAGTTTTTCTTAAGAGTGACTTTTTTAAAGGCATGCTATGTGAGACTATACTGTTCTAAGAAGCCGCTTCTAGGTCACAGCGTCAGCCTGTGGGAAGGGCTGGGGTGCTAGTATCCAACCTCCAGCTAAGTTGATCCTGTGAACTCTAAACCGGAGTCCCTAGGAAAACCACATGTCAGTCTCCTGGCTCCTTCAGCCTACCAGTTTTAGTTAGCATTTGTTGCTGTGACAAAACACTGGCTAAGAGCAACTTAGGGTGCCTGTCCACCATCAACAGAAGTCAAGGCAGGAAAACCTGGGCCAGGAACGGAAGCAGAGAGCAAGGAGAAACACTGCATACTGTTTTAATCTCTACTTCTGGCTAGCTACCTTCCTTACATAGATCTACTACCACCAACTAGCACAGTAGTCTGGGCCTTCTTCATCAATTGCCAGTCAAGAAAATGGCCCACAGATACACCCACAGGACAACCTGATGAAGACACTTCTTCAGTTGAGCTTCCCTCTTCCCAGGGGAGTCTAGTTTGTGTTCAATTAACAAAAATTAGCCAGCATACCACCGCTAGACAATTTCTGCCCTCTCCGGAGTGAACACACAGAGAAGCAAAACCCCACCCTGCAATGGACTCTGTCTTCAACCTGTGTCTTCACACATAGGTAGCTCCAACAATCTCACCCTCTGTCCACCTTGGCAAGCAGACATGGCAAACACAACAAAGTGTGTAGAGTGTAACAGTGAATCCTCCACAGTTTCAGTGGCTGGCAGCCCCATATCATAGAGGCTTGTTAAAAGGAGCAAGGAAAGGGCTTTGTAGGTGCATTGAGGTTGTCCATGGAAGCTACCACCATGAGAGGCTGGTTCCAATGGCCAAAAGAACTGGGAATCAGCTTGAAACACATTTGGGTTTAGAATCAGAACGCTTAGTTGTAAGACACCCCCACTGTTGTGGCTTTACATGTCTGGGAGCTATAGCTAGCTTTCTTACTAGACAGCGAAGCTCCTAATCTTACCCTATGCACCCAAGACCGCATTCACAGCACATGAGGAAATGTGTAAGACATTGCTTCATATATTGGATAGCAGTCAAAACAGGGCAGAGGAACCAAATCACAGGAAAGAGAGTGAGAGTCAGACATTGTCACCTCTGGGATCCTGGGAAAATGTAAGGCTCTGTAGTTCTTCCCAGTTGTCCCAGCTTTCTTCTGGAATCTTCAGCCATGAGAGCAACAGGAACAGCTCCCCACGCATTAGTGATAAAATAGCCAATTCTGTGATAGAAACCTGACTGGATTGCATGCTTGGAATCATTGCATTGCTAGCTTCAGCATGCGTGAGCAGTCCTCCTCAACTTGTTGGTGAGATAGTTGGTTGAAACCAGGCTGCCAAGAACACCTACAAGGTGCTATGAAGAAAGTGGCCAACCAATATGTGTTTCAGTTTACCCACCTGTAGAATGGGCATGACCACCTACCTCATCACATAATGAGAACAAAATGAATAGTTAAGGCACAGGACTTTGAATACTACTTGACATATTATGGTAAGATAAATGTAGCTGTTCATTCTTGTCTAAAAAATAGAATTTTTTTAAAAACCTGTTTTAAATTATGAGAGGAAAATGATTCTTTTGGTGTAATGGAGAATGACAATTTGATTTGGATTCATGAAATCCAGCCACATGAAATCCAAGCCCTGGTCCCCTACCACACATTAGTGTAGAGTGTCTTCCAAGCTAAAATCAATGGTATCATGAGGCTGAATGGGATGAAAATATTAAGCATGTTCCCTTTGATTCTGGGGACACGGTGGTGATGTCTCTTCTTGCTGAGGGAGCCCGAGACTGGGTGCAAGCATGCACTATGGCAGAATCTGGGTTGCTCTGCGGACATCTGTATGGCCCTAGGCCTGAGTTCATCTCTCTGCACTCACTTCCTGAGCCTTGCAGGTGGATGATGGTTTGACCAGAACTGTCATCCAGAGAGGAACACAGAGCTGATATAGAAATCTTGCAACTTGATCGTCTGCAGCTTTGAGAAATTGCATGCATTTATTTAATTTTCATTTAGAAGAAATGAAGGGAACCATGAGAGGGGTCGATGGATAAACTACTTGGTGCACAAGCGTGGCAACCTGAGTTCAGGTTCCCAGCTCCCAAGCTAAAGCTGGAAATGGCCGCATGCCTCTGTAACCATATGGCCAATAGGCAGAGACAAGCAAATCCTGTGGACTTGCTGACTAGCCAATCCAGCCAAAGCATCTAGAGAGTCCTGTCTCAACAAATAATATGGAGAGTGACTGGGAAAGGCACTGGGTATCAGCCTTTGATTTCCACATGCACAGGTGAATATACCCGACCCGAGGCCATGCATAAACTATATATACTGAAAATTAAATATGAGAGGACGGAAGGGACAGAGAAATGGAACCTAAACGTGTATTTTTCTTGAAGCCAAACCAGAAAAGGCCACAGTTTTGATTCAAGTCATTTGGCCATTCAGGGTAACACTACCTACAATCACTGAGTTCACAGAAAAACTTCAGTATATTGAGTTGCGTGGATTTCAGTAAATTTCGTATCTCACAGCACTATCCCTTTATGCTTTCCAATTTTCTGTTAAGTAGTTAACATGAATTTCCTTTTCCTATAGCTTGTTTTAACATCTGGAATTGGGGGATGAAGGACCCAAGTCAACATCCAGAGATTCTGCTCCTTCAGGGCCCTAGAATTCTGCTACAGTGTGGTCGTTTTGGACCTTCCCATTTCCAAGCTGTGCCTTCGAGGATTGCTCATCAGCTTATCGGAACAAAGTCCTAAGCAGCATCAACTGAAAATGCCAAACATGTGACTTTCAGTGTGTATGTGTGTATGTGTGTGTTTATGTATGTGTCTGTGTATGTATTTGTGTGTGTGTCTGTGTGTCTGTGTGTCTGTGTATTGGTCTTTGTGTATGTGTGTATGTCTGTTTGTGTGTCTATGTTTGTGTGCACAGCCTAATAGTGGATTGTGTGGAGGCCAAAAGTTGATACCACATGGCTTTATCATTTACTTTCCACATTATTTTTTGAGATAGGGTTTCTCCCTGAATCTGGAGCTCACTGGACTGACTGCCCATAAAGCACCTGGGACCTTCCTGTCCCTGCTTCCCCAGCTCTGGGATGACAGGTGGGTGCCACCACACTGGATTTCTAAACCTTGGCTTTTAAGGGATTGAACTCAGATCCTTGTGTTTGTAGGTCAATCACCTTGCTAACTGAGCCATATCCTCAGCCCCTCAATTTCCAAAATAAATAAAGAAACGAAAGTTGCTGTGACCATGTGAGAAGATACCTGAAGGGTGCTGGAGAGCAGAATGGGCTGCCAGGCAAAGGTTGCTACCATGAAAACTTGCATAAGATATTGGATGATTGTGTTCTTAACTTTAATACAAACCCATCCAATAATGATCCCCAGGACAAGGAAGATCCAGAGGGCCTAGTGGCCAACTAAGAAATGTGTGAGTGTTAGCCAGACCTGATACTCTTCCTTCTTGACACTGAAGCCTTGGCCTAAGAGACAACAGAAACCTGAGGCAAACGGTCAGACTTGAGAGAATGGGCTTTCATGAGAATATGGGAAGGTAAATGGACACGTAGCAGACAGGTCTCCATCCCTAGCATGCTGGTCAGGCCAGTGACCCTTGTTCATGATCATTTGCTAATGTAAACCTTGTAAACTTACAAGTGTGCTATACTGTATTGAGAAAAGCCTTGAGCTATCGACTGTTATTACTAAATACAGTTCAGGGGGCATTTTAAGGGCATTTGAAACTGAATCAAAGAAGTTCTGCTGAAGAGGGAGTGCCACTGCAGGGCCATCCACTGTAGGACTCTGCAGTGCCACTGCAGGGCCATCCACTGTAGGACTCTGCAGTGCCACTGCAGGGCCATCCACTGTAGGACTCTGCACTTATATTTTAACTGAACCTCAGGGTTACAAAGTTAAACCAGGTTTACTTGGTAGCATAGGAAAGTTTATACTCCTTTGTGGTGGAGCAGCCCTTTGCAGCAGGGCTACATTGTAAAGTTCTTTGGTCCTGGCACACTCTACATTCTCTCCCCCTGACAGAGATTACTTGAAAGTTGCCTTTTGTTTTCTTAGCTGTTTTTCTCCCAAGCCCGGCAGGCATGGGCATCTCTGTCTTTTCCTCTGCACCCTCTCTCTCCAACCCCCAAACCCTGAAGTTTTAAAGTAGTTCTTACAGCTTTAGGTTTCTGTATCTAAATTTAAAACCAATCGTGGCTTCTGACTGTAAAATCGTCTCCCCAAACCTCCGTGGCTGTGGTTGGCCTGGTCTGTATATAAGCTGGAGTCACTTAAGAGCCTTTACTTAGTTTCCACTCAAACGTTAGCATCCGTGTTTACTCTTGGTAATCGGCCGTCGTCACGTAACACCATGCCCATCAGCATCTTTTTAACTTGTTCAGCAAATCCTTGGCACACACTGTTTGGATTCTCTGCTTTCCCCTTCCCCAGCCTTGACCCAAACTAAACCAAATACATCTGAAGCAAAGGAAAATGCTTGCCCTGTTGTTCAATTTGCTAATGCAGTTGGCTCTCCTCTCCAGAAAAGAAGAAAGTGTGTTTTGTGGCAGCTCATCCACCTTCTATACAGAGCCCTTGGCTTGGTCTAGACCCCATTCCACCTTACATTAAACTGGGAACAGGGCTTTGGTGGCTCTTGTGGAAGTTGCTGAGTGACGTAACATAGTAACCATCCTCCAATTCCAACACCCACCACCACCTCCCTATCAGAAAAAGAAAACCCATTGGAAATGGCCTCTGAAGTGCTGATCAGAAGAGAACTGAAAGCTGAACCTATTGGATCACGATTGCTGTATGGCTTAGTGTGTTTTGGGCACTTTCCCTCCATCTGCCTCTAGCTTGGAAAGTAAATGGAGTATGCCCACTGTGCAGTATTCTAGGATCCTCTTACCATGTGAAATCCACTGGATGAGGGAGAGCCTATCTAAGGCCTGAGGAGGCAGAAGAGAACTTTGCAGGAGAGGTCAGGTGCCAGAGACCCGCAAAGCACCTAACAGCATGTGAGGAAAGAACAAGGAAAAGTAGGACACGTCTCCTGAGGAAGCAGGGGACGGCGCCCACTGTCTGTAGGATCTGCGCTAGCCCATTCTCTACTTCAGGAAAACTCACACCTCAAACTCCAGATTCAGTTCTGAGAGGACAAATGTCACCTTGAAAGCCTCCCATTCCTTGAGGAAAGTCGATTTGATGTTTAATGTGAACATCGAAAAAGGAGACGGGACAAGCCAAGGCCTTGGCTTGTCCCTGATTGTGTGTCACTGTCTATTTGTCTGTGAACAGAGAACAGGATTCTCTTTCCATTGGGAAAACCCTTCTGTGGAGAACCCTAAACATGGGTGATGCCCTGTGGGGTCTCACTCAAGAGCAGCATCAGGATCCATGAGGTTAGGACAAGAGTGATAAGAGTTCTTGTGTAGAATGCATGAAGCCCTGGGCTCCATCCTAGCGCTCCCTGATAAATAAACCTAGAAATACTGAAAATGGAGGAGGATTCAGTGACCCGCTGCACATGGCCACACCCCAAAAGATGTGCTTTTATCCTCTCAGACAGGACAGGAGCTCTCGGCTGAATCCACAGAGTCCATCCACCATTCCTACATTTCTAGGAGAGCCTCGATGTGGGGTGAGTGGGGGGCAGTTATGTGCTCTTAACTCAAGTGATACTGCCTGGGGCCAGGAGCTCTGCCTGATCTCCCCCCCTTTACAAGTTCATACTGGTAGCTCATAGCTCAGCATGGACATCACTCGGAGCTCCTGACCAGTCCAGAAGACACATGAATCCATGTAACCCAGGACCACCAGCTCCCCATCCTCCAGTACCCGGGTCAGTGACACCACCACAGCTGTTTTGCTACACAGACTATAACAAACTGTACCCGTTTCTTGGACAGTGTCTGAAGCACAGGGCTGTGCCGATGAAGGTTTTAAGGCTTACAACTTGCTCTGCCATAGTGTTCAGCAAGGAAGTCGGCTCAGGTCCCTCATGTGTCCAGATACAAGTATAAACAGCCGTGCTCCACACTCATTGTCTCCTTTGGGGTTTGTGCCTCTCAGGGGTCCCTCCAACCACCGACAACGTGGGGATTTCTTCTTCGTTTCTTTGCAAAGCTCTCCCATGAGCTCTTTCTCTAATTACCCATCCTCAGCCTAACTTACCCATTTAGTAGCATCACTGTTCAATTTATGGATATTTTACACCTTTAAACCCCCTCATGGGGGAGCACTCAATAATGTTTGGAAAGATATGTTACTTAATTTGAGAGGTAAACCATAATGATCAGAGACAAAGATCTCACTTCTCTGGTTTAGGGAGTCATCTCTCACTTCTTACGTGAGTGTGCACACAGCTTGTGCATGCCTGTAGATGTACATGCGTGTCTCCCTCTGTGTGTACATGTGCATACATGCGGGCTTGTTGTAAAGCTCTTTCTTAATCCAGTCAGTGCCTGCCCAGGACCTTGCACCAGCCGATGAGAAACCAAACAAGTTGGCTACAAGCCGTAGTTCACACAAGTTCACACAGGCGCCTTGGGGTTTGGGGGGTGAGGGGACTGGTCCCAGGAGGCCAAGAATGAAGCAAGTCAGCTGAGGCCTGCTCGCTGCCCTTCCCCACACTCGGGCTGACTGTTTATTCCATCAGCCCTGTTTATTCTCTCAACTCTGGTTTCTCAGCCAAACAGCTCATCACACGCTGCTTGATTGTGGAGACATACAGAAAGTATCCAGAAAGAGCTATGTTAAGCATGATCTCGCTGATTCATCCCCTGGGGCATAGGTTAGCAAGCTGCGTTGGGGGTTCTCTTACCCTCAATATTTCAACACTTAGAGCATTAGGGCTGCCAGTTGCTCTCATTGTCAAACAAAGTTGCTGCCATTATTGGGAACTTAATATGATATTCGTCATTATCACCAAGTCAGAAACATACTTGACCAAACAGATCAGTTGATGGGATGATTCTGATGTCCAGACTATGGCACATGGGCATTCAGGCTGTTAAGGACAGAGTCAGGCATCATTTGCCCAATATTTGCTGATGCAAACTCAGCTTCCTCAGGCTTTAACTATTTGACTAAATGGTACTTAACTATGAGACGCGGCAGAGACAGTGAACTCAGGCGTAGGCTCAGTAGTACCCTGTGCTGTCTATAGAATGTGGAGCCAAGAGCATGCCAGCCCTGAACTTGGCTGCTCTCAACAGGAAAGTGAGGCAGACTCACGTGAAGGTCCAAAGTGGAAAGTGCACACACACACACATTTTCTCAAGTCACCAACCCTTCACTAATGAAAACTCCTGGACATTCTTATCTGTGCCATAGCCTAGTCTTCTTAAAGACATTCTTGTCTTAAAAAGGTATGGACTTAGATTTAAAAAAAAAAAAACAAACACAGCAAGTAATGAATATCTTGATAGGAAAATATTGACTTCCTAACCAGACAATGGAACGTCTTGGAAATCCAGACCCCTCAAAACAGACAGGTGGTAGTAGTAGTAGTAGTAGTAGTTTTTCAAGACAGGGTTACTCTGTGTAGCCCTGGCTTTTCTGAAGAAACTCTGTAGGTAAACCAGACTGGCCTTGAACTCAGAGATCCTCCTGCCTCTGCCTCCAGAGTGCTGGGACTAAAGAAAGGTATATGCTAATACCAAGCATACACACACATACACACACACACACACACACACACACACACACACACACACACACACATACACACACACAGAGGGAGAGAGAGAGAGAGAGAAGAAAACCAGGCACAGAGACTGTACATTGGCTTCCTTACTTATTCATTTAAACACCAAAACCATTATAGTAAGCCCTTTTCATGAAATGAAAGTGTCTCTGTAAAAAAGGAAGCTTATTGCAGGCGGGGATGAGAATGTGGAATTTATGGGAACTCAGCCTGCAGTTTATTTATTTTTATATACTTCCTTGAAACAACAAACCTGTTTGAGCCTCTCCAGACATTTTAGGACTGCTAAAGGGAAGCTCTCAGTGCCCTGGGTTGCTCAGTGCATGGCTGGTTCCAAGCCCTCTAAGCAATAACATATAGGTTTCCTTTGCTCTTGTGTTGCAGTAGAATGTCTGGACAGTTCTAGAGGCTACATTTGCTGTGCTGAATCTTAGTCTTCTTTTAAAATTAAGTTTATGTTTTCTGTGAAGCACACACGTATCAAACCATGGGATGGTTCCTCACTGACCTTCGATCTTCACATTCTTAGGTAATTGTTTACAAATTAACTTTAGAAGTAATAGTGACAAGAGCCATTCTGTAGTTAGGTTCTGTTAAGATCCACTGTCTTCCTCGGCTGGCCATCACCACCAAGGACATATCTGAGGCAGACCCATGAAGGAAACATAGCTCAGCTCACTGCTCTGGGGGCTCAAAGTTCAGAGCAGGCAGGTAGTTCCATCTTTACCCAGGAAGCAGGCTGTCACCAGAGAACACCAAAACCTCACCCAGCATCCTTCATGCACTTTTGAGTTTAGTGTTCCTGTTCCCATGACCCGAGGACTGCTATGTAGGCCTCATCTATTAAAGTGACCACTACAACCCCCTGTACCATAACCCTGGGCACCAAGCTCCAGGGACAACACAGACATCACTGGGACACTATGTGACACTATGTGCAAACCTGAACAGCCACTTCCTACTGCAGTCTAGTGAAGTCTTTGCTCCTTCTTCTCAGGCTTCCCCACCAACATCACTGATCTAGGAAGGACCAGCTCATCTGACAGGGAGACAATTCAAAATATAGTTTCCCCAGTTACAGTCAGAGTACGGGGTCTTGTGAGCACGCGAGCGTGCGTGTGGCAACAGTTATTTAGTTCACAAATGAGGGGATGAACAGAGAAAATTATGGTTGCCAGGAGCATTTGAAGAATCTCACGGATATAGGAGCTGAACATTATAATGGAGTCTGATTGCTAGGTCAGAAAGAACATCAGCTAATCCCATTCCGGCAACAAAAGTATCACCTTTTTATTTTTGCCTTTTTAAAATTTCAACTGAGAAAATTTTTTTCATATAGTATATTCTGATCATGGCTTTCCCCTTCCGGCTCTGTCTCCACCATCCCAACGCACCCAACTCCATGCCCTTTTTTCTCTCTCTCTTTAAAATTAAACTAATTAATAAACAAAACCAAGAAACACACACACACATACTTATACCCTCTTAAAAGCATGAAACCAAAATATACAATCAAAAAACCAATTTTTTAAAATGCTCAAAATATAGTTTCAATAAAGCAAAATTTGGCTGATCATCATGATGGTGAGGCCATGGGGGAAAAAGGATAGCATTTCTTGCTGATGGAGTGCAAACGTGTATAGCTCCTATAGAAGTCAGTGTGGTGTGATGATGCGTCCCGAGGAAGCTGAGAATCCATCAGCCCAGAGGATCTTACTTCAGAGACACTCACTTATCCATGTTTATGGCCTCTCTGTTCATAATATTCAGAAACCAGAAACAGCTTCGATGCCCATCAGCTGATGAGCGAGTTTACAGTGGAATATCATTCAGCTGTTAGGAAGAACAAAATTATGACAATTTTTCAGGTAAATGGTGGAGCTAGAAAATGATCACAGAGGGGTAGGGAGGGTGTGAGGCCAGGGCTTTAACCAGAGAAGCTCCTTTCTGTAGGAGCTGGAAACCAACAGAGAAGCACACAACTGCACAAGGTGTGGCATGGGAGACTTTAAGACACTGCAGTCCCAAGTGGGACTAAACACCAAAACACAACCCAGTCTTAAAGACAGGGTACACACCTAAATAGAGACTTCTCAAAAGACAGAACCCAAATGGCTGAGAAACACTTCAAGACCTGTTCACATCCTTAGCCACCAGGGAAATGCAAATTAAAACTGAATTTTTAATCAAAAACTTAATTTTTGATTAAAAATGAAAATATTTTTCTCTTACCCCAGCCAACAAATTAAGTCCTGACTTCTTTTGATGATGAACAGCAGTATGGAAGTGTAAGCTGAATAAACCCTTTCCTCCCTAACTTGCTTCTTGGTCATGATGATTGTGCAGGAATAGAAACCCTGACTAGGACAAGCCTACTCTCTCTGCGTTTCACAGACTGTGTTTCCACCAACAGCTAATACTATCCCCCAAAAATTGAAGATATTGAAAACAGGCCATCTTCTGATTGCCCCATTTAAAACATGTCCCTACAAGACAGTAAAAGAATGCACAGCCACCCTCTTTTTAATGGTTTATTTAACATCAGTGTCATGCTTTTTGATAAAAGAAAGTTGCCTTATCTAACAAGACAATGGAGGCTATTGGACAAATTGTTGACAAATAATAGAATAACAACAGCACACAAGCCCTGTTGAATACCAAGATACAGACTTGGGGCTAGGGAATGTTGTGTAACACTCATGGAGAGATGTGTACAAACATCTATTCACTGGGTGAAACTAAGTTTTACTGGTGTTATTTACAGGAATGTTAGTGAGAGTTTGCATACAGGAACAGAAATGACTCAAAAACAGCTGCATAGCCCAAGCTGCCCCTTCACAGGTGACAGCTCACAGAAGCTGTGGACCTAGAGCACACTCATGAGCAGGGAGCTCAACAGGTGTGAGTGTGTCCAACTATAGAAAATTTAGTTGGTCTAAGATTCCGCTGGGCAGCTCAGCCTGTCTGAGAGTGTCTCCCAGCCATCTGCACTGCTTATACAATGGGGGTAGGGGAGAGCCGTGAATCTGGTCAGCTTCAGGGTCTTTGTGAAGCTCCTTGGTTGTTTACTTCCTGAGCATAGGGAGGGTCCCTGCATGATAGAATGTCTCTCCCTCCTTAGCACATCCTGCATCTCAGCCAAGTTCTTTTTAAGACCATCCTGTTGTTTTGCTCCCCTTTAAACATTCTGAATGTTAACACACCTCCCTCGGAGATGGACAGTTTTATCTGAGAAGAAACAGCTACATAACAGGAATGAGGCTCACGCAGTATGTGCCTGCTATAGAAGGATTGAAGGATGAGGAACTGGGTTGGGATCCTCAACACCCACATAAAAACCAGATGTGGCAGCCTATGGCTTTAAACACTGCGCAGAGCAGAGGGGGGCGGGTCCATGAAACTCATTGGCCAGCCCATCTACAGCCTCTGTTGAGCTTCAGGTTCAGTGAGAAATCCTGTCTGACAACTGAAAAACTGTGAAGGAAGACACCTAAAGCCAACCTTTTACTTACAGAGAGGGAGGGGAGGGGGAAACTCAGAAGTCCTACTGCCTCTGCCTCCCAAGTGCTGGGATTAAAGGTGTGTGCCACCACTGCCCAGCAATTCAATACTTTGATAGCTGGACCATAGAAGTCAACCTCTAGAGGAGGAAGTAGCCAAATAAGGGAACAGACCTTGGTGACTAGCTTTAGGAATGTCATCTAACAGTTCTTTTTGTAAGGCAGAGGGAATTACGGGGGAAGGACAAGGCCTGCCAGAGCCATGCTTGCCACCTTGGCCGAGTCACTTCAGTTAGGAAAGATGACAAAGGAGTTGAAATTGTTTGGGTTACAGTGACTGCATGTAACACTACTGAACTAACATTGCATACAATGCAAAATTATATCATGTGCTTTACAATCAGTTTTTAAAAATAATAGAGTTGGTGTTGTCAATCCCGATGTACATTACAAGGACCGAGAATGGCTTCTATTGCAGTAAAAATCCAAATGTGGACCCAGGAAACCACAACAGGACCCAAAGGAAACTATGCCAACCTTGCTGTGGTGGACCTCAGCCCATGACACAGAAGCACGAGACAAGCACGCAGAGGTAGCTCCCCAGCAGCCAACGGCCCTGTGGGGCCCACTGAAATCCACCAGGAGCTGGGTGGGATGCCCTGGCCAGGACTGGCTATAGACCCCTGTGGGAACTGGCTAGCACTGGAGGGTCCCCCACCTCTGACTTCCCCACACTTGTATAAATGTCGAGTGAAGAAAAGTTCATTCTTACGTTTATTGACACAAGCTTGCTGACGATCCTGGCCACATCTCTCTCCTTCCTCCCATGCTGGGCCCCTTGGAAAGCCTCACAAGAAAGCCCTTTTGCTGCTGCCCCTGGGCAGCATGCTTACCTTTCTGTGGTATAGCACGCATTGGCCACAGCCCAGCACAGAGTGAGCACCCACTACACACAGTTTATTTCCTCATAAATTTGATTAATCTACACAATAAAACACTATGTCTCAATTCTCTCTCTCTCTCTCTCTCTCTCTCCCTCTCTCTCTCCTTTCTTTATTTCTTGACCAATAGAAACTTTCTCTCATTTTACAATGACCGACATGATGCTAATGGAGAAGGAACATTAAATCTAGTTGTATTTAAAAGTCCACGTCAGATGAAGCTGCTCCTGCCCCATGAGGCCAAATCCTGGGGTTCCCCCATTTCTCCTGCAGTCGCAGCCCTATCTCAGCTGCTCTGTAACTATTCAATCTTAGAAAAACTGAAAAAGTCTGTTCATGTAAAAATAATGTCATTAAACCTGACACCCAGGCCATACCCTAAAAACAAAACGCCACAATGTCCTCAAACTTACCTTTCCTTCCATCCTACTTTCCTGGTGAAATGGCCTTTTACTTGGAACAAGTTATTGTCAGCATTCAGGTACCTTTAGAACCAAAAGTAGTTATCTGTGTCTTAGAGACTGCCAGACGTAGGATGAGCTTCACTGTGCTCCAAGTCAACGAAGACGACTGGGGTCATGAGTTGAGGTGACCACTATAAATTCCACACAAAGCCCATACTCAAGCATAGCTAGAGCAGGTGCCATGAAACCTTCAGGGGTTTCTGTCTTCTGGGGAGATGTGCATCATGTGTCTTTGTTTGACTTTTTTCCCCACAAACTCTGCAGCAGGTATAACCCAACTCCATCCATCCTAAAAGTCCACCCTTTCCAGTTCAGACAGTCTCCTGGCATGGCTTAAGTCTAGCACCCTCAGCCAAGAAGTCAATTATGACAAGCACAGAGAAATCTGTGACATGTTTAACTAGCTGATGAGTCAGCTACTGGGAAAAGGAGGAAAATTCAATGAAAATGAGGAACTTTCACTTTCCAAAATCCACACAAGTCACAGGCAGGGAAGGGGAGAAGAGATGAAAGCCCAACGTCTGTGCTGGAAGGCCCCTTTGTTCTAAGAACATTCTCCTCCCCAAGACATGCTGGCTAACACACAGCCTCTTGTGATCCCTCCTGCTTCTTGTATGGTTGGTATGTGTGGTGTGGGGGTGCATGTATGTGCTGACCCGGGCATGTGTGTGTGGAAGTCAGAGCCCTTTTGTTTTCTGAGACAAGGCCTCTTACCATTTTGGCAAGACTGACTGGCTGGAGAGCCTCAGACCTGCCTGTATCTGCATCACTGCCTCAGAGCTGCGTTTACAGACTTTCTGCCATGCCAGGCTCTTACATGGGTATTGTATGTTACATACATGTTATTTGGGAGTTTCTATTCCACTTTAGTTCCCAAATAAAAGGCACAGATCTTTTATAATAAGCCTTAAAAGCACTAGAGTTGGGCAGATATCAGCCCTCTATGCTATTTATCTACTTCCCTGTCAATAACCCCAAGATATAACTCACCATGTTCTGCCTGGAGCCTTCCTATTCCAACAGGAGAGTCCTCATAGTACACCTACCTCATGGTGCTTTCTTTTTCTCTCTTCTCTCCTTCCCATGGTTTCTGCCTTAAACCCCAAGCCCAGGACTGAAGTCTTGCCTACTCCTCTTCTGCCCAACTATAAGCTGTAGGTATCTTTATTCAACCAATAGTTTTAACTTAAAGAGCAAGGTTTGTGCAAGAAAAGATTGCATACATGAAAATTTACTCATCTTAAGGCAACTAGACCTTGAGATACAACACATAGCAACAGACCAAACCTCAACACGTGATCCTCACACTAGCACAGCAAGCTCTCTTATTTACTGAGCCATATCTACCACCATTTATTATGAACTGGGTGCAGATGCTCGCCAGTGAAGCTATCCCACAGGAAATGACATCACTCTTTAGATGTGATCATTGCCCCACACTAACAAGAAAGAACAAAGAATCTAGAACATGGGCCATGTGGAAATACTTCGGCCAACCCAAAATTTGTGATTTAGACCTGTTCTCTCAGTTTTATTTCACCACCCTTTCTACCAGAATGCAATCATGTGGAGTAGCAAGTAGAGATGTTCCTGCTGTATCAGCTCAGGGTCCCCACAGGAGCAGAGGATCTAGATAAAAGTTTTTTTTCCATTCTTTTTTGACCTTTGGGGATTAAAAGCACCACTTGGGGAAACGGTTTCTAAAGCACACCACACACTGGGGAAGAATGGTCCTTATCTCTCCAGGATACCTGGGAATAACTCCTTCCTTAACATTTCACAAGTCTGAAGTCTTTTAATTCTTTCTTTCTGCTTTTTAATTCACCCCATCTTTCTAACCTGCCTTGTATTTACCCTAAATTCAGCATTGATCACAGACCAAAGTATATTCCTGTGTCCAGCTTGGTAAGCCAACACATTTATTGGGTTGACTTACAGAGCACAGTAAGGGGTTACAGGAGTCTGGGTGATGCCAAAACAGCTGTGTAAACACAAACTCCTACGCATGATGACCTTCTGGAAGCTTCATCATGGGGTCCTACTTCAGGGAACCTCCCGATGCCTATATGCACTAGCATCTCCCCAGATCAGTTACAGCAAGGGATGATGATGCAAAGACCCCAGGCAGAAGGGAGCAGTGGGTTAAAGGGGTGGAATCCTGAGTGGGGGGCCTTCCCTAGGGGTGGAATCCTGAGTGGGGGGCCTTTCCTACTTCAACTAGGGAATTTTAGTATCTTCATTCATTTTATTAAAACCTAACTACCCATTAAGATTATACCAGGTATAGTGGTATGATCATGTTATGCCCATGGGACCGGAGTCAGGGGATGGGTGTCAGTCATCCTGTTGGGACAGTGCAGCAGGAGCCAGAGACATAGTTCCATGCTGCCACCCACAGCATCCAGGGTTCCTTTCAGGGACCCCTACTCAGATGAAGCTGAAATCACTTAACCACAGAGGAGAATTTAAACATAAGTCAACATGGAGTAAAATTAGAGTTTCCAAGTGAGAATGTGGTTGAAGGATACCTATGAGCTGCTTTAGTTCTTGTGTCCCCAGATAAGAAGCAGGAGAAGACACAGTTGGAGCTGAACCAGAGACAATTTACTGAGAGACAGTAAACTTCCCATTCCGAGGTCACAGGCCAGAGTAAAGAAGAAGCTGGGTAGCTCAAAGAAACATTGCACAAAAGCATGAGGCTTATCTGTCTTAGCACAGGCTTGCAGCTCAGTGTCTTAGCTCAGGCTTATCTGGGCTTGCACAGTCTGTTGTATTAGTTCCAAATATAACTCCTCACAGCACATGTTCAACTATAGCATTTGAAATCTCCACCCCAGGGTGTGTATGTTGATATCCTATTATGAGAAGGGCTACTGTGGAGTGCCCCCGCACCAGTGACACAAGCCCTTCTTGGAAGGTTCTTGGCCATCCTCTTTGCCCACTTGGTTTTTATACACTAACTCTGGAAGGCTTTGTACAAGGCCTTCTTAGATTTTACTGCCTGCCCTGTTCTCAATAGGAAGATGTTTGAACATAGATTTAAGCACAGATTAGAAAGACAGGTATTAGGGATGGGTAAAATGTACCCATCTGACGCTGACACATGCACCCACTGTGTCAGAAGTGTGCCTTGTTGTAACAGCGAATGTCTCACCTCTCCCATCCACACCGCAGCTGCAGTATATAGAAAGTGGAGGCTCAGATGAAAAGTGACACACGATGTATATGTCATATGTAGAATTTCATATGGCAGGGCATACACAGGAAAGCCTGGGCCACCCAAATGAGCCAAAAACCCCCTGCGATGCCAGCGTAAAATCTCCATTCCTGGCTCAGGGAGGCAGTGGTGTTAGTCTAGGAATCTTGATAGGGTTCATTTTTTCCTGCCAATTAAAGAACTAAAAGGCTGGAAAGATCTCAAGCGCCCCAGGTAGCATCAGAGAAACCTCAAACACCACAGACAGAATCAACAGTTAAAAGCTGAGTAAGCACAGGTATGAATCAGTCACACAGAAAAGACTCTGCAAAGGAGACTGAAAAATCCAGTCTCCTAGGGGGCCAGGGATTTTAAAGTCTCTGAGGAGTTTCCCTTCCCTAATTTAGGCTTGATCCCTTTGAAGAAAGATCAGAGAGTTGACTGGCCTTCAATTGCTGGATAATAGATCCTGATCTTCCCTTGAACCCCTTTAGCCTGTCTATCAGCTGGAGGCATGCTAGTGAGAGATAGGCTTTTGTTTTAAGCTGCCAGGCATCTGTGTCAAGTCAGAAGAAGCCAGCCACCTTGAAAATTTGTCACCTTTAATGCCTAGCCATGGACCCTCTCCGCATCTGTCTGTCTATCCAGGAGTGTGTGTAATTGTCAGCTAGGTTGTAAAACTCTGTCTGTTCTGACCCATCTCTCACTCCTTGGAAGTGTACAGTCTCCAAAATATCCATGTTTGGAAGTCTAGCCTTTCTTAAACTCTCGACCTTTGCTTGCCACTATCTGTATTTCGCTCTGTATGTTTCTTTGTTCTAGGACTTACCATAACTACCTGCCCGAAGGATATGCTTGTATATCAGTAACAAAAATGTTATGGAAGTAACCAACAACTTCCTGGTGGGATTTAAGACCTTCTCCAGGTTATAGAACCCATACCTGATCCTCAAAAGGATCTGGGTTGCAAAGGAGATTAAGGGGCTACCTTTTGGTGTTGAGGTTGGCTTTTGTGATATTCCTAGAAAATTCAAAGTTCACAGGTTAAAAAGAAAGGGTTTACGCATGACTCATGGCTATTTTAACATTCTTACATGAAATATCATAATATAAAAGGAATATTGTCTCTGTATCAACAACTCACAATGAAAGAGAGAGACAGAGACAGAGATGGAGACAGAGACAGAGAATGTGTGCAATTGGACATGCATGTTCATTCATAAACATGGAGGCCAGAGGAAGGTATCAGTGTCCTCTTCCAGTGTCCTCTTCTTGGAGACAGGGTCTCTCAGTAAGACCCAGAAAATTTATCTCTGCCAAGCATGTGAATTACAGGTGTATGTGTGTGGAGCATGTTGTCTGGTGCCTATGAGACAGCAGAAATACCTGGGTGACCACTTGGAGAAGTGATGAGGGATATTGGAAGTCTAGTCTTCTTCCTCTTCCTCCTCCTCCCCTTCTTCCACTTCTTCCTTGTCTTCATTTACTCTATTTCAAATGGTCACCTCTAGTTTTACCACAAAGAAGACATGACTTGACCTCTCCTTTTAATTGAAAAACAAATTATTTAATATATTTTGATCTTTTCTCCTTCGTCCGACTTCTCCTATATCATCCTCACCTCTCTACCCAACTTTTTATTATTTCTCTTTCAAAAAACAAACAAACAAACAAACAAACAAGCACACACACACAAAGAAAATCAAAGTGAAAAAGTAAAAGACCAACAAGGGAAAAATATCCAAACAAATGAAAACAGAAGAATAAGTCCACAAATATACCATTGAGTTTATTTTATGTGTGTCAGCTACTCTTAGGCCTGGGGCCTGCCTTGAGGTGTGATATACAGTGAGACTCTATTGGAGAAAGCTTATTTTCCCTTTTTAAGCAGGTGGCTTCTTGGTTAAGGGTGAAACATGTGTCTACTTCCCCCTCTCAGTGCTATGACCACAACTGGCTTGAACACGTGTAGGCCCTGTTCACACTGCCACAGTCTCTGTGAGTTCACATAGGCGTCAGTCCTGTTATGTCTAGAAGACAGTGTTTCTTTGCCATCCATCACCTCTGGCTCTTATCTTTATCCCTCTACTTCTACATATACCTCTGAGTCTCAAAGGGAGAGATTTGATGAAGACAACTCCTTTAGGACTGGATGCTCCAAAGCCCCTCTCTACACAGTGTCCAGTTGTATGTCTCTATGTTCATTCCTATCTACTGCAAGAAGTTTCTCCAATGTGGGTTGAATGAGGCATTGATCTGTGGGTAGAGCAGTATGTTGTTAGCAGTTGTTTTATTGCTATGTTTCCTTAGCAGAATAATAGTATTATGTTTTTCTCTAGGCACATGACCTATCTAGTCTCAGGTTCTTGGCCACTGTCAGGTATGGGTTCTATAACCTGGAGAAGGCCTTAAATCCCACCAGGAAGTTGTTGGTTACTTCCATACCATTTTTGTTACTGATATACAAGCATATCCTTCGGGCATGTAGTTATGGTAAGTCCCAGGGTTTATAACTGGGTGATATTCATGATTACCTTTCTTCACCGTTAGCATGATGAGCACCTTCCAGCTTCATGAGTGCTAGTCAGCAGGGGTGACGCTTCTAATTCGGCACCAGTTTGCCTTCACCCTGTATGATGACATTGTTAAGTGTTGTCTTCAGCAGTAAAGAATTATTGTCAGGCTGTGACAAGCAATCAGTAGCCTTGGCAACAGCCTGTGGTATTGGGAGTCTCCACAGGGCCCCGTTAGCCAATGATTCAACAAGGCATAACTCACTCCCGACACTGTAGGTTTTGGTCGGCTGAGCACTGACACTTCCATTATATGGTAAGCTCACTTACATTTCTTTCGTATTTTATATATTAATATGTATATTGCTGGGAGCCTGCTAGAGCACCAGTTCTCTCTGGAAAGCAGAGTTGGGGTGGGGGTTGGCATTGGCGATTCTGGGGGCAAAACTTGGTTTTGTGAGAGTAAAAGTTCCTTATTATTAAAAATAATTATTCTCCTTGCTTTTTCATTATTCTGGGGCCAGAAACCTATGGCTTCAGAGGAAAGATGTTCTTTTGTTCTTCCTTCCCACTCCCACCCACTGTAGGTCCTTCCTAGTGTGGACCCTGAGGCTGGGAGTTCATCAACTCCTTGTCAGCTAAAAACATTTATGCTTGCAGAAAGAAGTATTTTACACAAGCAAATATGTATACACACACACAGCTTCACACTTACATTCACATTTTCATTTATATTCTCATTTACACACTAATATATTCAAATTTTTGGTTGGGCCTAACCACCTGTCTCATCCACTTCACAAGTATTTAAGCATACTTACATATACATACATCATATACATCATATACATCTACATCATATGTATATGTATATATATATATATATATATATATATATATATATATATATATATATATATATGTATATATATATCCATCCATCATATGCACATACACATACAGATACATATACATACATATAGATGGAGCAAAAGCCCCCATGAGCAGACTACATTGTGCTAGTGCCAGAGCAGAAAGAAGTCACCTCAGGTTGGATGAAAACCAAGCTCCAACCTTTGTTGTTCAGAGAAAGAAACAACTTCTACCTTTTAATTGAATATGATTAAGCCTGTCACTGTCAGTAAAAGAGACCTGCTATTCAGAAAAAAAAAAACTTGTCGTGTGTGTGTGTGTGTGTGTGTGTGTGTGTGTGTGTATGTGTATGTGTAATGTCTGTCAAATATTCTGGGCCAGAAAGGCTAAAGATGGATGGTCCAACATTTTCAACATTTTAGAGACATTCTGGGGGACTGTTCAGACAGGCAGATCCTCTGTCATTTCTGTCATTTTGGAAGCTGTTTGCCTATACTTCCTGCACACTCAGGTAGTATTTATTCCTTCTCGGGTCTCTGATGGCATTGAAGACTAGATAGTTACAGTCTCACAAGCCTGAGTAGCATCCTCATCCCACTGACAGCTTTTGCCTCAATCCTGGATGAGCATCACTTACCATATTTGATACATAGAAACCTTCTTTTGTTCATTTTAATATCACTTTTTACAGTCTAGAACAATCTAAACTATTAGAACACATTTTTTAAAACTACACCTCACTGATCCCTGATGAGTCAGGTTAAATTGGTGTTGGATTAACAGAGTACGTAAGAATGACCTGATGTTACAGTGACTTCCTTGCAAATGGACAGCCACACAACTAAAGAGCCTGAAAAAACTGGGGGGCTGTTGCTGCAGAACAGACTGTAACTCTTTTAGAAATCATTTACCAGTGTGGTCAAGCACTCCTGGGATTAAGTTAACTAAGGAAAAAGGTATGCTAGTTTGCACAGGTCTGTCAAAGGTTCTATATGTAACCTATCAACTATGTATCTGAGAGCTCGTTTGCCCTTAATTTCACTAGCAATGGATACTCCAGGTTTGTTTTGATTTTGTTTTTTGTTTGTGTTTTGTTTTCTTTTGGCAGTTTTGTGATTTTATTTAAATACAAAACACACACACACAAGCCATCTACACATTTTCTTCACTGCATAGCCTAACATTGGGATTGGTGACTCTAATGGCCAGCTGTGCTGCTCTTTCTCCCATGGCTTTCCAGTTTTTGGAGGAAACATTGTGAGCAGTGCCAGCACAGTAAGATTTGTTCCAAATCAGCAGCACTTCCAGCTCCTTGACATTGTGGACCAGAAACTTCCAAAAGCCACAAGACAGCATGGTTTGCTTTTTGTTGCTCCCATAACCAATGTTAGATATCATGATCTAGTCCTTGAATCTGCTCTGTACCCTGTTGTTGAGACTTATGGGTTTCTGCCCATCCATTGTGAGCCCAATACTCTACAGGCAGCAAGGCAACCAAGAAAGTGCCTGGCTTGCAGTTCAGGTGGGTATAATCTATGTCCTCTAAATAAAGAAAGGATATCATACAGTAGCATGCAGAGTTGTGGAGATCTTGGCCCTGTGGTAACTGCTGGCTCCTTGCATCTGATGATTGGCATTGCTGTTGATGGAGACAGCCAGCTCCGTGCCTCTGTTTGTGTCATCCCTGTTTGTTCTGTCATTGGGTTTGGGTCTAGAATCCATGCAAATCAATGCCCTTTAAAAGCCACACCAGTGAAGTGGATACTTACGGGTTCTTTGGAAAGTGGGTTGGATGGTGTTTTGCTGGGACCAATTTGTGAAGGAACATTTAGCTGAAGTGGACACATGTGAAAGGCTGAGGCAGACTCATGAAGGAGCATTTACCTGAAGCAGACACAGGTGCAAGGATGTTCTGCTAAAGCAAGCACATGAAAGGAAAAATATTCAAATTGAATATTTTATTAACATGGTAGTTGTCTTTTTAACATGTGCAGACACACTCGCACACTCAGAATCATCTGCCTGGGGGGAAAAAGACTATGCCTTAGAGGAAAATGAAAAATAAAAAAATTCCTGTAGATTTTCATTATTGTAGGCAATTATGTCCACATCACTCACAAAGCTATTGCCAAATCTGTCCAAGGAAGCAAAGTTTGAAAGGGGGGCAAAAATCTTGGGAAAATTCAACAGTGGCATAGCAGAGCTCTCAATATGAGAAAGCTGATATAATGTGGACGTTTGCTGTGAATTTTCTTTGCAAAGTATGGGGAGAGGTTTGTCAATGAGCAGAAAGTAAGAGAAGGCGGTGTGAAGTAGGCTTTTGCAGTCAGTTTTCCTCACAGTATTGTGCAGGGTCATCAAGGAAATGCTTAGTCTTTCTCTGGAACCAGTTTCAGAACTTTTCCAATCGCAATGGTCTTACCCTCATCTCTTAAGGTAAAACGTCCCATCTGAGGGAAGTCCTTAAAGGTCTCCAGGCAGATGGTTCCTGCTGTCCTTAAACGCGCAATGCATACTTGATCTTGTTTTACAAAACGGGGTCGAGTCTTACTTTTCTCTCCTGATTTCTTGTCTACCAAGCAGATTAAGGCTGTTATTTCGACTTCTTCGATACAGGTTTGAATATGCAGCACGGCATTGTACCCCGGGCAGATGATGGATTCTTTGCTAATGACAAGCATGGCTTGGTCTGTCTGACACTTAGTAGTTGAGCTGCATTTGTTGGGACTCCATAGAAAGAAACACACCAACAAATTTCTGGTGGTATTATGCAGTTTCTTGCTGCTTCTGCAGACTTGGGCTGACTGGCAGGGTGATGTCAGCTGAGACACACACATGTGCTGAGGCAGCACAAGTGCTGAGGCAAGACCCGTGGAGAATACATGATGTTTGGGGGGTATAAATAGGACCCAACAAACGGTGACAGGGGCTGAGCCGGGCTTGCTTATAGAGCTAGCGGGACAACGCTTGTGGGACTTGCGTCTTCTGATCTTCACATTGCTGAGAGTGAGTTGCCCAGTCGAGAACTTCTCCTGGTGTTTCTCCAGGTCCCTCCTGCTGACTTGTGCAGAGACTGAGCCCTGGCTCTTTCTGGTAGGTCATGTCACTGCTGTTGCTGGTCCAACTCTTCCAAACTAGATTGCTGGTGTATCCATCAAGTATTTCCAAGTGGATTGCGCTACCACCACTCCTAACCTGTGACCTGAACTGCAAATTTCCAGACAACACAGACTGGAGTTGCTCCAAACAACCCTTTCTAAACAGGTCCACTTCCCCCGTATCCTTTCTTTCCCACTACCTCTGGTGGGTGGTGGGCTAAAAGAGAGGTTAAAGCATTTAAGAACCATAAATTAAAACTAAGGCTTTGAAAAAAAATTAAAGATACACACCAAGGGTTGCAGCTGAGACTCAGGATATGGGGACATCACCTGAGCCAGAGTCTGCTTTCAATGGAGTCTGGATCTTGAGCCTGACAAGGTTTTCTAAGGCGAAACTTGTTCTGACCACTTCTCTAGAGTTTCACGCCTAAAGCAAACAGGATTAAATGCTAAAGGGAAGAGGAGAGCCAAGCTATCCCGTGTTGCCTTTTGCCCAGATCCTAACCATCTTGCAAGTCCCCAGAGGTGGGCACTCACCACAAGGCATGGTGGTCATCTCAGTTTCCATTGCTCTTGGCATGGCTGTTGAGTGACATCTCAATTATAGTCCAATTGCCCTTGATTGCAGGGGCCATCCGAACCTTTGAGAGCTCATTCTTAATACTTCCAAGAACACACAAGATCACATTCCACTTTGGTGGTTGAATGTACCAGATGGTCCACATGGCCAAGATGCTGTGGCCCATGAACCTTCGGGGGCCATGTGCTTGTTGAAGAAAACTGAGACTTAGCTACTTGGGAAAGCTGACCACAGGGCTGAGTCCTTGGGGCTGCTTTTAGGGAGCCTAACTTGAAAGCAGCTGCCCCACTGTTAGCACAGTTTGAGAAGAGCCAGAATAGACCAAGTAGACCCCTCTGCAAATCTGCAAATCCTGTCATCTGGAGGTGCCCAACCAGCTAGAAACAGTTCAGGTTAGTAGCTTCAAACAAGAACATTAATGGCTTCACTCCAGATGTCTGGTGTGTCATGTGATATTCATTGCAATCTAGTGTGATTTAGAAGTGTAGAAATTCTCTAAACTTTTATAGATGAGAAATTGTAGACAGGAGCCTTGTAGAGAGGTAAAGACCTCCAAGAAGCCATTTTACAGGTGAGAAGGCCAAATCTCAGGTTTGTAAGAATTAAAAGCTTGTGGGTTTGTTTGTTCTGTTGGGGTTTGGGGGGTTTTGTTTTGCCTTTTGTTTTTTGTTTTGTTTTATTTCCTTTTGCAAAGACAATTGAAGTAGCACAGAGACCAGGTTTCCAGGAAGTGCTGTAGTTCAGCTTTCCTCACTCGACTCCCACAAGGCCACCTTGGGTTTCCAGACCTTTCCTTTGCTCATCACAAACTATTGTCTCTTGTCTGAAGGAGCACAGGCAAGCTGTCCTGAAGTGGAACAACCTTACTGGGTACAAAACCCTCTGTTGGATTTTAAAAGCACCTCACCATCATCATCACACACAGTAGGGCATCGCACACAGTAGGGCATCACAGTTACTGGGTTGTAGTTGTCATATCCAAGGCCTCTGAGTAGGACAAACCAACCAATATTCACATCTTCACTTCAAACTTCTGGCCCTGGGCTTTGCAAATCGTACGTGTGGTCATGTCATGTGGCCCAACCACCTATAACCCAGCTCCAGGCAGTCTAACACCTATGATCTCTTTGGGTAAAGTCTCCTGGAATCTTCTGGGTCTACTCACTTAGCAACAGAGTTACACGAATCCTTTTTTTTCCTTTCCTTTTATTTTATTTTTTTAGAATTTCATATATGAGCACTCTATATCATTTCCACCCCATCCTCCAACCCCTCCCTGCCCCTCCCTTCCCTCTCATACTCTTGACTCCATCTTCAAAATTATTGCCACATACGCACACATGCACACATGTGGTTATGTAAAGACAACCTGCTGAGCTGAGCCCATTGAGTGTTGCTTGTTTTATGCCATTGGGGCTGTCCACTTGGAATTGAATCAAGAGGTTTGTCCCTGGGGAACATTGATTTTCCCCATCTTGGCAACCCCTGCCAGCCGGTAGCTCTTCATCTAGGGGTGCGGTCTTGTGAGATTCCCCCATCACCCATTAGTGGGCATGTCAACTAGTGTTGTCAAGGTATGGATCATATTTAGAAAACCATATTTTTGGGAGTTTGTGGGTACCTGCCTCCTTTCCTGATCTTGAATAGAAGACACCATCTTGCACCAGACTTCCTGGTTCTCTGGCTCTTAGAATCTTTCTACCCCCTCTTCCGTGATGTTCTCTGAGGTTCAGGTGTCAGGTGTTCTGTTGTGATACACCCACAACACGACCTCCTGCCTGAGAAGAGATGCACAGGAACAAAACAATGATGGGGGGGGAGGCACATAAATCCCACCCTATCTCAGAAGCTATTGTCAGGAAATAGCTGCTAGAGGAAGGGAAGTTATTTTTCTTTGGAGTGGGGTGGACACTAGTATGTTACCCACCTTAGAAGATGAAGCCACACTCATGAACATATAGGTAGCACTAAGTATGTTATTTTAACAACAACAACAACAACAACAAAAACCCCAGAATTTGGAAAAGTGATGCATTGGGGACAGAGAAACTCAGAGGGAATTGAGGGTGGCTATGATCAAGATACATTGATCGTATATGTGTATGAAATTTTCAAAGAATAAACAAAAGAGACCCAGTAAGTGAAAGGAGAAGGTCCATCCTTTAGAAGGGTCAGTCCCTACCGACCAAGCCCAAGGATGAGGTTACCAATGGCCTTGGGCAAGCCGTTTATAGAGTTGTACTTCACAAAAGTGTATTGAAGGAACAAAAAAAACAAAAGAGTCAAGTACACTTTCAGACCTAGTGAAGGCACAAGAGTCCCCCTTCCATGTGTTAACCTCATGGTTAACAGGCCAGCACGGCAGAATGTGAGCCAACACTACCAAGTCTTTTCCCTTCAGCAAAGTGAGGGTGCTATTTCAGCTGTTTTAAGCAGCTTATCATGATTTTGTGAAAGTCTGGCCCCAAGACTTTGGATCCCTCCTTAATAACATTTAATGCTACCATCATGTAATTGGATCCATTTTGTCAGTGCAATGGGAATATCAGTAAACTCTCTTTCTCTGTCTTCTGGTTTTCAGACCCTCTGGTTCCAGAATCCAACACACCAGGAACTTGAAACATGAAAATACACCCAACTCCACACCACACCCCATCTCTTCCTGATTGTGCAAGACCTCTGCAGGGCTTCTCTTCCTAGCTGCAACCTTGACCTCCCTGTTTTGTGGAATCTCAAGGTGTGCATGGGACGGTCTGGGAAATGCAATCATATCAGAAGATGGTACTTCTTAAACAGGTTGCCCCTTGACACTAAGTGCCTGGCACCTCGCCACCCAGTCGGCAAGTAGTTCCATTGTTATTGAAACCACGTGTTCATTAGCAAGGTTGGCACCAGCTCAAGCTCCACTGTCCAAAGTTGGTTGTATTCCATTCTCGTCCAGACAACGGGGCAGTGTAGGACAGTTTGGGCATGGGAACAAACAGTCTTGCTTGACGAAATTCGAGTCTTCAACGGCTAGAAACACGATCCCGTTTCTATCTTGACATACGTCTGCACTGATGTTTCAGAGAGAGACATGTTTTGAAAGAAAATCCTATTCTTTCAGTGCTATCTTTGCAAAGTTGTACTTAATTCTTTCCACGGCCCACAGGAATAGCCAGCGTCCCTGTTTCTTGCTGAGCTAATCACTTCATCCCTGGAGATCCATGCAGAAGTGTTTCACTTAACATAAAGGATCGACTCTGGATGGTTGCTTTCAATTAAGAAAGCCTGGGAGAGTTCTGAGAACAGTGCTCACTCTTTTCTTTAAAAGGAGGGGGGAGGGGTGTGCAGACCTGGGGGAGGGAAGGAAAGAGAGAAAGGGAAAGGGATACAAGAAGGCTTGGAGACTGGGAGACACACATTCAAATGGAGCTATCCGCCTTCTAGAAAGCTATGCGTTTTGCACATTTAGTCTCATTCTACTGTGGTAGAAAGGCAGGCAGAAACCTTAAACATATTTTCTAATTATTATTTCTGCTCATGTTTGTGTCTCACATACAGGTCAAACAGCATAGATTTTCTTATAGTCTCTAGTGGAAAATCAAACCCACTTTCTGCTTGGGTGCCTCACAAGGCTGCCAAAATACCTACTTAAATCTATTCATTGCCTCTTCTTACTGAAGAATTCCTTATGGCTCACATGTGTTTAAGTTCTGTCCTATTTATATGTCTTGATAATTAAGTGGGATTTTTGCACTTTGAGAAATCTATCTTGTGGTAAATGACTGAAGTATCCTTGGTGTTTGCTACTGGAGATGGTGGCACTGAAGATCACATTCTACTATGTAGGTTCCATTATTATATATTTCTTATATTATAATACCTCCATGGAGAGATAGATCTATTAAAATATATCTTTTTCGGAAATTTGAAAATGAACTAACCCTCACCATCAAGCAACCATATTACAGTCCAAAAGACACAGGACTCTCAGAGGACAGAAGTGCCAGCCGAAAAACGACACTGAGGAGCAGAGTATCCTACCAGTGATGATGTGAGCTGCCTGGGAAATGCCTGGGGAAATGGGAGAGACACAACACTTTCTTACCCCAACAAGGAGTGAGGGAAAAAGCCAAGAAAAGGAATTAAACATTAATTTTCCTTATTGAAATCATTAACCGCATGGGAAAAGCCAGGCCAGTTTCAACAAGCACACTTCTTTTTAGTTTAGTGTTTTTCTCTCTCATCTACTGTTGAAGGGTAAAGTCCTTACAGGATGATCAGTCTTCAGTATCCCCAGTGGCTCCACTCTGATTACTATCCTGAGAGTTGGAAGGAAACCCCAATTTGCTACATGAGTGCCCAGTGCCCTGCTTCTGAGCCCCTAGGTCTTCCCTGTGCTGTGCCAGAAGAGCAAGCAAATGTTTCAGAGACTTGCTCCTGATTTTGTGTGTGTGTGTGTGTGTGTGTGCGTGTGTGTGTGTGTGTGTGTCACATAAATTCAGTTCAAAATTAAAACAGCGAAATCTGACAACAGAAAAGCAGTCCCATTTCTCCGGGTAAGCGAGGGTTAACCCTGATGTCCAGTGTGCTGTGTTCATTTCTGCATGTGTTTGCGTGTCCAGTGGGAACCACTCTGCCCGTGCTCTTTGTCCATATGACCTTTTGCAGGAAGCAGAGAAAGGCTTCCTTGTTTCCTTCTGCCGAGTGAGTTTAAAAACATTGTTCCCCTAACAACTGAAAGGGCCAGTTAGAGAAGGAAGGATGAGACAAAGGCTAAATATTCTCCCCCAGGAAGGGCCGTGCATAGAGTCAGCCACAAGACAGCAGCTGCCGTAGGAACTGTGCCCATGTGTGAGAGATATGCCATGGGTGACAGTTGTAAAGGATGTCCCCAGTCAGGTTTCACACATGCTTCCTGCACTGTGGCACTGTTCTTTTCAAGTACAAGTGGGGCAATAAGGCAACCGGGTGAATCTATGATGGGTTGGGAAAGAGAAATTAATCAGCTGACTGCTGCTGTAACATATTAATCAACTTACCAAAGAGAGAACGGACAGTTTGGCTTATGGATATGGAGATAACACTTCTGGTTACTGCTGCTGCTGGCCCTGTATTGAGGCAGCAGGTCACAGTTGGGGTAAGCTTATGAAGGTCAGGTGACTGATGAAGTTTGGGTTGGAATCTGATTTACGGTAGTAGGTCCTTGAACTCTTTCTGTGATTATCTTCCCAATACCAGAATGTACAATTTGGGTAGATATACTTAGAAGTGGGCAGAATTCTCCTATTGGCCCCCTGACCTGTGGGAGTGAGGGCTATTATGATTGGAAAGGATAAATGGATGCCTTTGGAGTTGCCTCTGCCAGGGAAAATAGTGAACCAAAAACAATTTTGAATCCACGGAGGAGTCACAGAAAGTAGCACCACCATCATGGACCTGAAAGATGCAGAGGTGTTGGCTCCCACCACATCTCTTATTAACTCTCCTATTGGCCAGTGCAGAAGACAAATGCATCATGGAGAATGACGGTTGACTATTGAAAATTTAATTAAACAGTGACTACTATTGCAGTTGCCGTACCAAACATGATGTCCTTACTTGAGGAAATTAACACATCTGGTACATGGTATGCAGCTGCTGATCTATCAAATGCCTTTTTCTTGATACCTGTCCATAGGGACCACCAGGAGCAGTTTGCTTTCAGTTGACAAAGTACAGTTTTACCTCAAAGATACATGAACTCTTCAGCCCTATTTCATAACTTCGTTTGAAGGGATCTTGATTGTCTCTTCCAAAAAAGTGTCACAGTTGTCCACTCTACTGATAACATTAAGCTGGCTGGGCCAAGTGAGCAGGGTCCAGCAAGTACATCATTGGTAATGTATATGGACATCAGAGGATGAGAAGTAAATCCAACCAAACTTCTAGGGCCTCAGTGACATTTTTAGGAGTCCAATAGTGTGGGGCATGAAGATATATTCCTTCAAGGGTGAAGAATAAATGATTGTACCTGGCCCCTCCCACCACCAAGAAAGAAGCAGACTGCTTAGTGGGCTTTTTGGATTCTGGAGACAGCACATTCCTCACTTGGGTGTGTTACTCCAGCCTATGTACCAAGTGACTTAGAAATTTTCTAGCTTTGAGTGAGGCCTGGAACAGGAGAAGGCTCTTCAAGAGGTCCTAACCATTGTGCAGGCTGCTCTACCACTTGGACGATATGATTCTGAAGACCTGGTGGTACTTAGAGTGTCACTGGCAGTTAGGGATGCAGTCTGAAGCCTTTGGCAAGCCCCTAGAGTTGAATTACAGAGGAAGCCTTCGGGATTTTGGATAAGGGCACTACCATCATGTGTAGAAAACTATTCTCTCTTTCAGAGATAGCTCTTGGCCTGCTATTGGGCCTTAGTGGAAAAAGAACATTTGATAATGGGCCACCAAGTTACCATGCAACCCAAGCTGCCCATCATGAACCTGGTACTGTCTGACCTACTAATCTATGAAGTTGGACATGCACAGCAGCAATCAATTATCAAATGGAAGCCGTATATATATATGCATATACATACTACAGACATACCATATATGTATATATATATATATATATATATATATATATATATATATATATATATATATATATATATATATATATATATGAGAATTACTGGTCCTGAGGGCTCAAGAAAGTTGCACGAAGAATTTTCCCAAAATGCCTATAGTTTCTACTCCTATGACAAAGCCTTCTGCTCCCATGCCTATAACCTCAATGGATGTGCTCTATTATCAGTTGACCAGTTGACCAAGGAAGTGAAAACCAGGGTCTGGTTTCTAACAGTTTTTCAGGCTCAGACACCATGCAGAAGTGGACAGCTGCATCATTACACCATCTTTCCAGGATAACCCTAAAAGATATTGGCAAGGGGAAATTTTTACAGTAGGCAGTGCCCATGGTCATTCATTGTTTGGAATGGGAAATGGCCAAATGTGTGATTGTTCACTGATTCATGGGCTGTAAGCAATGTATTGGCTTAGCTGGCCAGGGACCTGGAAAAAAAAAAACAAAAAACGTGATTAGAAAGACATCTGCTAAAGAAGTATATGGATAGATCTATGGTTTCAGAGGATGAGTCCGTGACTGTCAT
>LR749543.1:960809-991675 GCA_902729485.2 Mus minutoides
TATTATGAATAAGGCTGCTATGAACATAGTGGAGCATGTGTCCTTGTTACCAGATGGAATATCTTCTGGATATATGCCCAGTAGAGGTATTGCAGGATCTTCTGGTAGTACTATGTCCAATTTTCTGAGGAACCGCCAGACTGATTTCCAGAGTGGTTGAACTAGCTTGCATTCCCACCAACAATGGAGGAGTGTTCCCCTTTCTCCACATCCACGCCTGTGCTGGCTAGTTTTAAAGCAGTTTGATGCAAGCTTGAGTCGTCATAGAGGAGGGCGCCTCAGTGACAAAATGCTCCATAAGACCAGGCTGGAAGCAAGCCTGTAGGACATTTTCTTAATTTGTAATTGATGTGAGACAGCCCAGCCCATTGTGGGTGGTGCCACCCCTTGTATGTTGGTTGTATAAGATGCCAATCCTTGGTTGTATAAGAAAGCAGGCCTAGCAGGCCATGGGCAAGCCAGTGGGCAGCTCTACGGCCTCTGCTTTAGCTCCTGCCTTGAGTGTCTGCCTTGACTTCCCTGGATAAAATAAACCCTTTCTTTCCCTAACTGCACAGCAGGAACCCTGACTGAAACTCTAACAATAACTCCTCCTCCTCCTCTTCCTCTTCCTCCTCCTCTTCCTCCTCTTCCTCTTCCTCCTCTTTCTCCTCCCTCTTCTCCTCCTCTTTCTTCTCTAGCTGCCTTTGTTTCTACCTCTGGTTTGACTAGTAGCTAACACATTTGCAATGAGATAGCAGCTTCCTCCTCTACATGAGGGGTCCTTAGACTGTTTTAAACATTCAAAATAATTTACCATATGCTGTGCTTTTTACAACATTTAAAGCTATTTAAACATCTTTATTTTCTGTGCCTGATGCCAAAAAAACCTGTCAAGTGGATGGCTCCCTCCTCTAGCTCCGCCGCGCTGCAGACAGAGCCCGAGACAAACAAGGCTTATTATGTTCATTTGTTTATAAAAGAGTGGCTTAAAAATAATCTTTAAAGCGAAGGGAATGTTAATATTTAGATCCATCTAAGGGAAAATAATAACAGTTTGTGATTTCCACCCTCCTCACTTTCAGGGCAAACAATTTTAAAAGAGGATTTTATTTTGTAGCATAAATTGTCTTCTGTATAACCCCAGAGACATGAGTGATTAATAGTGACCTATAGAGGGATACCCATGGTGAGCAGCTTGGACACAGACAGATATAAACATGTATCATGTTTGTGAAACAGAGAGTTTAGGAGAAATACCTCACTTGGGAGATGATTACTGTTGGGCCAAAGCACAAGGGGGAAAAGTCTTGAGGACAGAGGTTGCTAAAGAAACCAAGAAACAGACACAAGGCACACGTGCGAGCCTGCAGGTTTATTGTCCACTACGATGGATCCTGGATAATTATTTCTTGCACTGACATTTTGTATGCCACTGTGATTCTGATTTAACTGTAAGGACCTTCACCGACCACATAATATTTCCATCACAGATAAGAAGCGTTTTTCAGATATTGAGTCGTGAGCATTTTAAGACGCTTAATGTACAACCCAGTGTAGTTTGTTATCACTCCCAGTAGAAGTGACAACATTTGATGGTTCCTGGGCATGGAGGATGCACCAGGCTGGTCTAAATTCTCCAAGTGTGGTGAAGCCTGTAACTGACGTACAGATCTCAGAAAGTTGCATCACCACTTTGGAAGGTGTTTAAACTTGGGGAATCATGGATTTGAGCAGGGGCCCATTAGAAATAAAATCCTGTCAGAAAAGCCCCTAAAGGTCACTAAACGAGGAACCCTGGAACCTCACCAGCTCACTAAGAACTCAGCACACTGAGCTCCACAACCCTATCCTGCTCCATGCATTTGGCCAATCTGGAGACACAAGCCAAACAGCCACGGCAGTTAGGTTCCATCTTTTTTTTTTTAATATTTGTTAAGTAGGGTAGCTAGACTCCAAGCATGGTCATCAGGATGCCCACTGAACAGTGGCTGTCACTCATGAGGAATGTTTGACATGTACCCCTTTGGAGTTGTGCAACTCGTGTGACTTCCTTGGATGCTCTACATGTAGCTGGTGCTGGTTAATTTCAGCTGTAACTTGATTCAATTAAGAAACACTCAGCGTGTTCAGGAGGCACACTTCTGCATATATCATAACACCAGTGTGCTTCCAGAGTTATTTAGCTAAGAGGGAAGACCCACTTACAGATGGGTGGTACCACCACATGGGCCTTGGACAAAGGGAAAAGAAGGAGGCCAAGTAAGCTCTAGAATTCTGGTCTCTGCTTCCTCAACTGCCCAGATAAGAGGTGCCTACAAGAAGCAATGAAGTCAACAGTCATGAACTGAAGCTCTGGAACCAGGAGCCGTATCTTATAAGTTAAATTTCTCAGGTATTTTTTTCAAAGCAACAAAGAACTTACCAACACACTGGCTTGTGCATTTTTGTTTTGGTTTGTTCTTCTTTATTTTCTTGCCCCAAAGAACCTTGCCTTCCCAAACTTCCCACAAAGGCCTTCATCAGCACCTCTTAGCCAAGTCCACTCAAGAGCTCTCCGTCTTGATGTACTTAGCAGAAACTTGTGTAGAGTCCAGTGTATACACCAAGATGCAAAGATGCCTACGAGAAAGCATTTGCCTTGCAGGGCAGTTGAGGAGTCTGTAAAAACAGCACAGAGTAGTAAACTATACCAAAGACTTATTAGTCCTGGGCTCAATTTAGGTTCTGAAAAGAAAAAAAAAAAGAAACTTTAGACAAATTAAATTTAGCTGAGCTTAATTGAACAAATATGACTCCCTCGGAAACAAAACAGGCTTAAAGAACTCTGCAGCATAGGCAGAATGAACCTGTGGGTAGACTATGGAAATAAATTATCGTGAGAGCCCAATAGCTACAAGGTGTAGTTTGCCTAATTTAAGCATGGCGCTTTTGACTGCAATTGTCTGAAGCTTGGCTACTGTGAATGGCTGACCCTTAACTACTGCTCCAAGTGTTTAACTCCCAGTGCAGGCTTTTTGCTAAGTTTGCTAAGCTAGATGGAACTTCCTTACATAAAGGCCTCGGTGGCAGCATCTTTGAGCCAAATTTCATTTAACATATGTATTACATCGCAGGCCTATGCTCTCCATCCTCCATACTGAACCCATTCCTTTCCTCTGGTTCAGCCCTTATTCTACACTTCCTTTGGTAAAACACCAAGCAATTCCTTGAAGCCTGTGGTGGTGACTCTAGGCGACGATTACTAGTTTCAGAGAATAGCTATTACACAGAAGGAGAGCTGTGGTTGGTTCCATAAGTAAATGTTGGACTTTAACATACTTGACTCTTAACATTCATGTTTCTCTGTAAACATTCACCCCCCACCCCTCTATTCCATTTCTCCATCCTCCAAATGGACACTATAAACACTGTAACATTGTAGTAGCTGAAATGCCACCTTGCCTGTGGCGTTTGCCCTCAGCCCGCACCCAATTGTGTGCAAATCCTGCCTGTAGACTATTCTAACCCCGACTCCCGACTCCCACCGCTTACTTTGAGGCTTTTGTTTCTCAGCCTTCATTGATGTATTTTATGCTCCCTTGACTTCTTTCCTCCATCTCAGCATCCAGTGGGCTGTCTTAACACTTGCAGGACAGTGTACACACTGAAAATTCCACACCAATGTTCTACACATTGGAAATATAATCCCTCATTTCCTCTTAAGATGCCAACAAATCCTCTAGATTCATGCCAATCAGTATCTCTGAGAACTACGAAGGAATCCCAAGTCACTCACCGTATCCAAGAGTTTTCCTTGTGACAACTGTACAACTACATGTCCTTTGTTTCTACAATAATGACCTTTCAAATTGTATAAGAGATTAAATTTTATGCAACTTAAATTTTAAATTTTAAATGATGTGAAGTTGTTTGACATTCCTGAGAGAGAAAGAGAGAGAGAGAGAGAGAGAGAGAGAGAGATTATTATTTGCACCTTCATACTTTACACTATAGAGCCTGGACCAACAAAATTTTTCTAGCAACATTCAAAATGTTAGACTCTTTTAAGAAAGTATAACCTCACCCCAAGACCAAGTTCTCACCTCCAGTCTAAACAGCTGGCACCCTGCTTCCAGCTCTCCTGAAGATTTCCCTCTGATCTTCTTGCTGTCACAGATTCTCCTCCCAGACTCAGTGGCTCTGGTCCTCTGCTCGCTCGCTCCCTCTCCCCTCCCCACACTGCCCCTATCTCACCAACACTCAGAAGGAATTTCTTCATTCTGCTAACAACTCACAGATATTTTCAACACAGCCTCAAAGAGGCTGACTTATTTTCTTTCATGACTTGGGGAGGAAACATAAAGCATGATATTTTCCTTATTAAAGTATCACTTTTTTTTTTTTTTGGATAAATGAGAAATTTAAAATGACCCTTCTCCAATGTTACTGATGTCCAGTTTTAAACGATCTTCCCTCAACATCTTAAAGCCTTCTCAGGCACATGTAGATACACATAGACACATGAACACACACACTCATTTGTAAACATGCTCCACCATGTACACATAAGCACACAGAGAGATACAGATTCTTATAAAGCTCCACACATTCCCATCCTGCTCCCGGATTTCCTTCCCACTGAGCTTTACTTGGCAGTATTGCCGGGCACCTCGGTACAGCTTGTTACGGCTAGAACCCAATCCATAAGCACACTGGTGCCCGCCATTCCTGTTCCCATCCTGAGTATCTGACATGCAATCTAGCTGCTCCTCCAAGGGAGCCTCTACAGATTACAGGGTGCCAGTGACTCTGCTTTAACCTATGAGGCTACGTTACACTGCCATGCCTGTGTTAGCCCGAAATCAAAATGTACCCAGTCTTACATTCATTGTTACATTTTCTCTATAGCCATCCCTCAAACGGGGAGGGCTGTGGGGAGGGCATGGTTTCAGGAGAGTCAAGTAGCTGTTGGGTCTGGGTCATTTCTGAGTTAAATGCATCTTGTTCCATTTTTTGCTGAAATAAGAAAACTAATTCCCTTTGCTAAATTCAAAGTTGCCACGAACACTAAACAAGACATCCCATGGGAAGCCCACAGCCATCGGGGCCACATAAGCTGACCCTACTGCTCCCTCATGGGCAGAGACGTACGGTTCTCTACTTCCGGGTGCTCTGTTGCATGATTATGGACGTAAGTGGCAGCACTTTCCCAAAGGCCCAGAATTAACAAGGAGCTGGAAATGTGATCTTAGCTGGCAGGGAAGTGAGGCAGATCTTTAACCATTCGGGACCCACATGCTGCTAGAACTGAAGGGGGAAATGAGCTAGAGTGAACAAGCCGACGGGCCATGACACAGATCATTTCTGCTGCTTGCACGCCATTTTATGACACACATATGAAAAAGCAAATGTCTAACACACCTTTAGTAAGGGCTGCCCTGAGTCTTGCAGGGACATGCAATAAAAAGGTGTTTCTATCGACCTTTTTGACCTACTACGGTCTTAATATAGTACATAGAATCAGAAGGCAGGGGTTTGCCCTATATCCCAGGTACCTCTAGCTCATTGATATTGTACCCCAACACTGTCATCTACAAAGTTCATGCCTGAAGACCATACAGTCAAGTTGCAAAAACAAATCTTTTTACGTTCCCAGTTTGTATTTTTTGCAAAGGGTTACATTGGTAGTTTTTGTTTTTGTTTTTAAAGAAACAAGCAAGCAAGCAAGCAAGCAAAACCTCCAGATTTTATTCCCCTCATGGTCTACCCTCTGACTGTTCCACATCCCATACCTCCTCCCTGCCTCCTGTCTCCATGAAGATGTCCCCACACTCAACCCACACCAATCAGACCTCTAAAATCCCTAGGGTCTCCAGTGTCTTGAGGGTTAGGTGCATCTTCTCTGACTAAACCCAGACCCAGCAGTCCTCTGCTGTATATGTGCTGGGGGCCCCATATCAGCTTGTGTATGCTGCCTGGTTGGTGTTCCAGTATCTGAGAGATCTAGGGGTCCAGGTTAATTGAGATTACTGGTCTTCCTATAGGGTCCCCCTCCTCCTCAGCTTCTTCCAGCTTTCCCCTAATTCAACCACAGATGTCAGAAACTTCTGTCCACTGGTTGGGTGCAAATATCTGCATCTGACTCTTTCAGCTGCTTGTGGGGTCTTTCAGAGGGCAGTCATGACAGATTCCTTTTTTGTGAGCACTCTATAGCCTCAATAATACTGTCAGGTCTTAGGGCCTGCTTGAGCTGGATCCCACTTTGGGCCTGTGGATGGACCTTCTTGTCCTCAGGCTCCTCTCCATTTCCATCCCTGCAGTTCTTTCAGACAGGAACAATTATGGGTCAGAGTTTTGACTATGGGATGGCAACTCCATCCCTCACTTGATGTGCTGTCTTTCTGCTGGAGGTGAGCTTTACAAGTTCCCTCTCCCCAATGTAGGGCATTTCATCTAAGTTCCCTTTCTTTGAGTCCTGAGAGACTTTCATCTCCTGGGTCTCTGGTACATTCTGGAGGGTCCCCCCAACCTCCTACCTCCCAAGGTTTTATGTTTCCCTTTTTTCTGCTGGCCCTCAAGGATTCCAGTCCTTTTCCTTTTCCCTCTCTGCCCCCCCATCCTCTTTCCCTCAGGTCTCTCCCTCTGCCCTTGTGGTTGCTTTCTTCTCCCTCCCAAGTGGGACTGAGGCATCCTCACTTGGACTCTTCAGCCTGTTGACCTTTTTGAGTTATGTAGGCTGTTATCTCTCTCTCTCTCTCTCTCTCTCTCTCTCTCTCTCTCTCTCTCTCTCTCTCTCTCCAAATATCACTTATTAGTGAGTATATACCATTCATGTCCTTTGGGTCTGAGTTACCTCACTCAGGATGATATTTTCTAGTTCCATTCATTTGCCTGCAAAAGTCAGGGTGTTCTCATTCTTAATAGCTGAGTAGTATTCCATTGTGTAAATGAACCACATTTTCTGTATCCATTCATCTGTTGTGGGACATCTGGGTTGTTTCTAGCTTCTGGCTATCACAAAAAAAGGCCACTATGAACATAATGGAACATGTGCCCCTGTGGAATGGTGGGGCATTTTTTGGGTATATTCCCAAGAGTGGTATTTCTGAGTCTTCAGGTAGATCTATTTCCAATTTTCTGAGGAACCTCCAGATTTATTTCCAGAGTGTTTGTACCAGTTTGCAATCCCACCAGTAATGGAGGAGTGTTCCTCTTTCTCCACATACTCTCCAAAGTGTGTTGTCACCTGAGGTTTTGATCTTAGCCATTCTGATTGGTAGAATCTCAGGGTCATTTTGATTTGCATTTCTCTGATCACTAAGGACTTTGGACATTTCTTTTGGTGCTTCTCAGCCATTTGAGATTCCTCTGTTGTAAACTCAGTTTAGTTCTATACCCCATTTTTTTGATTGGGTTGTTTGAGCTTTTTGGTGGCTAGCTTCTTGAGTTCTTTATCTATTTTTGGATATTAGTGAAGTTTTTTTCCCCAATCTGTAGGTTGCCGATTTGTTTTATTGGTTGTCTTTTACCTTACAGAAGCTTTCCAGTTTCATGAGGTCCCATTTATCAATTCTTGATCTTAGAGCATGAGTCATTGGAGTTCTGTTTAGGAAATTTCCCCCTGTGCCAATGAGTTCTTGGCTCTTTTCCACTTTTTCTTCTATTAGATTCAATGTATTGGGTTTTATGTTGAGGTCCTTGATTCACTTGGACTTGAACTTTGTGCAAGGTGACAAATATGGTTCGATTTTCATTTTTCTAAATATCAATAGCTAGTTAGACCAGCACCATTTGTTGAAGATGCTTTCTTTTTCCATTGTATATGTTTGACTTCTTTGTCAAAGACCATAAGTGTATTGTTTTATCTATGGGTCTTCAATGCTATTCCATTGATCAATGTGTCTGTCTTTGTACCAATACCATGAAGTTTTTATCACTACTACTCTGTATGTAGTAAAGCTTGAGGACAGAGATGGTGATTTCCCCAAGATGTTCTTTTATTGTTAAGTATTATTTTTACTATTCTGGGATTTTGCCTTTCCAGGTGAATTTGAGAATTGTTCTTTCCATGTCTTTGAAGAATTGTGTTGGGATTTTCATGGGGACTGCATAAAAACTGTAGATTGCCTTTGGTAGGATGGCCATTTTTATTATGTTAATTCTACCAATCCATGAGCATGGGAGATCTCTCCGTTTTCTGAGATCTTCTATTTCTTTCTTGAGAGAATTGAATTTGTTGTCATATAGATCTTTCACTTGTTTGGTTAGAGTTACCCCAAGATATTTTATATTATTTGTGGCTAATGTGAAGGGAATTGTTTCCATAATTTCTTTCTTAGCTTATTTATCATTTGTATAAAGGAAAGATACTGATTTGTTTGAGTTAATTTCATATCTAGCCACTTTCCTGAAATTGTTTATTAACTGGAGAAGTTATCCAGTAGAGTTTTGGGGGTCGTTTATGTATGCTACCATATCATTTGCAAATAGTAATACCTTTATTTCTTCTTTGCCAATTTGTATCTCCTTGATCTCTTTTTGTTGTCTTATTGTTCTAGCTAGCACTTGGAGTACTATATTGAATAGATATGGGGAGAGTGGGAATCCTTGTCTCATTCCTGATTCTAGTGGGATTGCTTCAAGTATCTCTCCATTTAATTTGATATTAGCTGTTGGTTTGCTGTATACTGCTTTTATTATGTTTAGGTATGGACTTTGCATTCCTGATCTCTCCAATACTTTTAACATGAAGGGGTGTTGTATTTTGTCAAATGCTTTTTCTGCATCTAAGGAGATGATCATATAATTTTTTTCCTTTGAGTTTGTTTATATAGTGAATTACATTAAGGAATTTTTGTATATTGAACCAACCTTGCATCCCTGGAATGAAGCCTACATAATCATGGTGAATAATGGTTTTGATGTGGTCTAGGATTCAGTTTGCAAAAATTTTATTGAGTATTTTTGCATCAATATTCATAAGCGAGATTGATCTGAAGTTCTCTTTTTTAGTTGGGTCCTTGTGTGGTTTAGGTATCAGAGTATTTGGGCTTCATAGAATGAATTAGGTAGTGTTTCTTCTGTTTCTATTTTATGGAATAGTTTGAGGAATATTAGTATCAGGTCTTCTTTGAAGGTCTGGTTAATTCTACACTAAATCCATCTGGCCCTGGGCTTTTTTTGCTTGGGAGGTTTTTAATGACTTCTTATGGGATGTGGGCCTGTTTAGATAGTTTACTTGTGCTTGATTTAACTTTGGTTTGGTGTATCTGTCTAGAAAACCATCTATTACATCTAGATTTTCCAGTTTTGTTGAATATAGGCTTTTATAGTAGGATCTGATGATCTTCTGAATTTCCTCCATTTCTGTTGTTATGTCTCCCTTTTCATCTCTGATTTGGATACTGACTCTGGGCCTTTATTAGTTTGGCTAGGGGTTTATCTGTCTTGTTGATTCTCTCAAAGAACAAGCTTTTGGTTTTTGTTGATTCTCTGTATTGTTCTCTTTATTTCTATTTGGTTGATTTCAGCCCTGAGTTTGACTATTTCCTGCTGTCTACTCCTCTTGGGTATGTTTGCTTCTTTTTGTTCTAGAGTTCTCGGGTGTCCTATTCAGTTGCTAGTATAAGATTTCTCCAGTTTCTTTACCAGGGCACTTAGTGCTATGAATTTTCCTCTTAGTACTGCTTTCATTGTGTCCCATAAGTTTGGGTATGATGTGTTAATATTTTCATGAAATTCCAGGAAGTCTTTAATTTCTTTCTTTATTTCTTCCCTGACAAAGTTATCATTGAGTAGAGAGTTGTTCAGTTTCCATGTGTATGTGGGCTTTATGTTGTTTTTGCTGTTATTGAAGACCAGCCTTAGACCATGGTGATTTGATAGGATGCATGGAACTATTTCAATCTTCTTATATTGGTTGAGGATTGTTTTGTGACCAATTATATGGTCAGTTTTGGAAAAGGTACCATGAGGTGCTGAGAAGAAGGAGAATTCTTTTGTTTTAGGGTGAAATGTTGTGTAGATATTTGTTAAATCCATTTGGTTCATTATCTCTACTAATTTCACTATGTCTCTGTTTAGTTTCTGTTTCAATGACCTATCCATTAGTGAGAGTGGGCAATTGAAGTCTCCCATTACTATTGTGTGGGGTTCAATGTGTGTTTTGAGCTTTAGTAAAGTTTTCTTTATGAATGTGGGTGCCCTTACATTTGGGACATAGGTGTTCAGAATTAAGACTTTCTCTTGGTGGATTTTCCCTTTGATGAATATGAAGTGTTCTTCCTCATCACACTTGATAACTTTTTGTTGAAAGTCTATTTAATTGGCTATTAGAATGGTAGCTCCAGCTTGTTTCCTGAGACCATTCGCTTGGAAGACCTTTTTCCATCCTATTACTTTAAGTTAGTCTCTGTCTTTGTTATTGAGGTGTGTTTCTAATATGCAGCAAAATGCCAGCTCTTGTTTGCATATCCAGTCTGTTAGTTTATGTCTTTTTATGGGTGAGTTGAGTCTGTTAATATTGAGAGATATTTAAGACAGATGACTGTTGGTTCCTGATATGTTTGTTTTTGTGGTGGCTTTGTGTGCTTGTGGTTCTCTCATTTTGGTTTTGTTGTACCAAATGCTTAATATCTTGTCTTTTCTTTGGTGTAGGTACCTTCCTTGTGTTGGAGTTTTCTTTCTAGGATCCTCTGTAGAGCTGAATTGGTAGATAGATACTGTTTGAATTTGGTTTTGTCCTGGCATATTTTGTTTTCTTCATCTATGTTGATTGAGAGTCTTGCTGGGTATAATAGCCTGAGCTGGCATTTGTGTTCTCTTAGAGTCTGCATGATCTCTGACCAGGCTCTTCTGCCTTTTATAGTCTCTGCTGAGAATTCTGGTATAATTCTGATAGGTCTAACTTTGTATGTTACTTAGCCCTTTTCCTTTGAAGCTTTTAATATTCTTTCTTTCTTCTGTGGGTTTAGTGTTTTAACTATTATGTGACAAGAGGATTTTCTTTTCTGGTCCCATTTATTTGATGTTCTATAGGCTTCTTGTACCTTTATGGTCATCTCTTTCTTTAAGTTGGGGAAGTTTTCTTCTATGATTTTGTTGAAGACATTTTGAGGTCCTTTGAGCTATAAATCTTTGTTCTCCTTTATTTCAATTATTCTTAGATTTGGTCTTTTCATTGTGTCCTAAATTTCCTGAATGCTTTGAATTAGGAGATTTTTATGTTTTAAATTTTCTTTGACAGTTATGTATCTTCTATACCCAAGATTCTCTCTTCTATCTCTTGTATTCTGTTGGTGATACTTACATCTGTAACTCCTGAACTCTTTCCTAGTTTTTTTTTTTTTTTTCATTTTCAGGTTTGCCTCCATTTGTGTTTTCTTTACTGTTTCTACTTCCACTCTTAGGTCTTGGACTGCTTTCTTCAATTCCTTCACCTGTTTGATTGTGTTATCCTGTATTTCTTTCAGTTATTTATATTCTCTTTGAAGGACTCTATTATCTTAATGAGATAGGATTTTTAGATCAGCTTCCTGATTTTCAGATGTGTTGGTGTATTCAGGGCTTGCTGTGTAGGGAGAACTTGGTTCTGATGAAGTCCATGTATATTAGCTTCTGAAGATTATGGTCTTGCTCTTGCCTCTCACCTTCTGGTTGTCCCTGGTGTTTGCTGATCTAGGTGACTTTGTCTAGAGTCTGCCTCTTTTGTGCTTGGGTTGCTTCGGGTCTCCTGGTAGGCCTGTAGCCCTGGCTATGTCAGACCACCTGTGGGACCTTCCAACTGGGGGCTCTTCAGAGAGGCAGAGAAGCTGCTGATCTGTTGCCCAGGATGCAGTAGCTCTCCTGGGAGGCCTTCAGACTGTTGGGTCTTCAGAGGATCCGTCAAGCTGTTAACCTGTGTGAAGATGTTCTCCAGGGGGAGTTTACTGACTGTGGTTTCTATTTTCCTATGGGCAGGGAGAATTCCAGGGAGACTTTCAGTCTGTTGGGTCAGTTGCTCTGCATGCCTCAGAGTCCCCAGGAAGTCTTCAGACTGTGGTGTCTGTTGCCCAGTTGCCCTGTGTACAGAGGAGCTCCTGGAATGCCTTCAAGCTGTGGTGTCTTAAGGGGAGCAGACAAGCTAGCAATCATTTTCTCAGTTGTCTTGTGTGTAGCAGATCTCCTGGGGTGCCAGTTGCCCTGTGTGCAGCAGATCTCCTTGAATGCCTCAGGCTGTGGTGTTAGTTACCCTGAGTGCAGTGGATCTTCTGGGCTAGATCATGATATGGTATCTCCAGGGGAGCAGACTAGCTAGCAGTCTGCCCCAGCAGAAAGGACTGGGCAGAAGGGGAAGGGTCACATTGGTAGTTCTTTTTGGCAACATGTGACCTACAAGTGAAGGCTTTGTATGTTTGATGGGCAATGTGATAAAAATTGTTCTTGTCTTTATTTTGTTAGACTCTGTATACATAGAGAAAGCACCACTCAGCTAAGTCATGGGTATTGGCCATCTATTTTCCTCTTTGAATCAGACACCTGAGTCTCACCAGCTATACAATGGCTTTGAGGTAAGTAAATATTTCCAATTTGTACAATTCCCTTCATTTATTATCACTAAATTGAAAGAGGTGCCATCTATTCACAGCAGTGGCTTCAGTGAAAAACACAGTATTTCTCTTTTACTTATAGACTGAGCCAACAAACATATGGAAAGGCGCAGATATGCTAGGCTGGGTGCACACATCTGGTCCAAACCTCACAATCGATTCACTGCTACATCTGAAACACTCTTGGTCCTGTCATAGATACATTTTCACACATTTCTAACAAGGTATTTCCTTGGAAACGAAATAGACAGGTATATCTGTCAGTTCTATTTCTGCAAAAGAAACAGTAATAGGTTTGGCTCAGATATCTACACTGTCTCTGGAGCAGAGCAGCTATCACATAAGCCGGGTATTAATCAAAGATGCCAGAACCTCAGCGCTAACTTCTAAAGAGCAGAACTACTAGACAGAGAACAAACTCTGACACACCAAATTCCATAAAGCATGTGTGTGTGTGTGTGTGTGTGTGTGTGTGTGTGTGTGTGTGTGTCCCTCTCCCCTCCTCCAACATAGCCATTTATGACACTTGCTTAAAAGAGTCAGGGTCTTGTTCAAGCCATCTATTTCCAAGCACTAAAGTGTTGGAGTCCCTAGGAAATGAAATCTTTTGATCCTTACAAATATTTAAGCAGGATTCTACTAAGTTTCTTTAAAAATTAGAATGCAATTGAAATCACTGCAAGCTTTACCGAATCGTTATTGGAATCTGTAATGAGATTAACAAGATATGCGATGGGCCTTACGTCTCAAACCTCACAAACTAGGCTGCCATAATATCTCTACTAAACCAAGTGAAGCCATTTACTGACTCAATGCTGCTTGGCTTGACTTTTAGCACTTTTTTCCTCTGCAGACCCAAGGCTCCTTTAAAGACTCAGTACAAAGACATACAAAAGCAAAGATTGCTGATCTTTACTATGGCTCACAAACAGAATAGACGCCATCTATCTTCAGCCTGACCTCTGACTCATTGTGCTACCCTGGGTGAATTTACCTGGAGAATGAGTAAGGAGCATTGCTTCAGATCAGTGGGGATTTTTAACAAACCTTTCCCCATCCTCTCTCCTTCCCTGAAGAAGGCAATACACTTGCTGGCATGGGGTGAAGTATCATACCATATACCTACCCCAACACTCCCTCTTGACTATTATAAAACAAATGCATTCTGGAAAAATTCTTAAAACAATTTTAGTGCTTGGAGATAGATGGCTTAAAGAAGACCCTGGTGCATGGCTATGTCAATGAGCAAAAGAAAGTAAAATCAAACAGCAAACAGATTGGGGCCCACAATAGGAAGCTACCACATGTTCTGTTCCTCTGAGTCAAATTAAGAGAACTTCACTGAAGACGTGTGTGGCTGACATGTGACGTCCACGATCAAGAATAAAACTAAAATGAAAAGCAGAGAACTTTGAGACTACTAGGGGAGTTCAGTCCCAGGAAAGCAAGCTGGGTTTGCAGGACTCACAACCGCAAACACACCATGTTCATCCTGCTGGGGCCAGGTCCATAAACCACCAGCACAGGTATGTTTGGAAGAGAACACCTAACAGCAGTTGAAATAACCAAAAACAAGGTGGTAAATGGCTTCCCTGGGCCAATACAAGGGACAGATTGGCAAGGTATAGATTGTTCCACAACTGTACTCTCTCCAACTCTGAGAATTCTGCATCTCTCCCAAGGTGCCCTGGAAAAGGCACAGCGGAAAGGTTGAGGCTTTTAAATTTTTATATGGTTTCTAAAGGCATCTTAATTTTTACCAAAAAAAAGTCCTTAATGTTCTGGATAAAAGACCAAGGTACTTAAAAAGAGATCTTTTTTTATATATTGCCAAAGTCTTTGTGCAGGGTATGAATATATATTTTAAAAGGCCCAGCCTGGCAAGTACTGAGAGTACTGTAACATGTGCCATGTTCCCCTCCTGTTTCCTGCATAGTGATTCTGGGGCTCAAGACAGTTCATCAGTTCTCCGTACTGGGCTTTGCTGCATTTAAAAATGAAGGGTTTAAGGAGCAATGTAACACAATGTTTATTTCCAACAACCTCCACCATTGAAACTTATCCATCCAGCCCATGTCACACTGGTCTCTGACCCCTTCTGCAAGGCCTGAGCATAGGAAGGGAAATGTGTCTCAAGCACCTTTCTGGGGATAAAGGTAGCATTGGGTTAGCACCCACAACTAAACAAGACAGCCACTCATAAATGCAGACTAGAGTGTTTGAACGTCTCTTATTCACTTAACGCTTTGTAATTTACAAAGTGCCTTGTTTGAGACTCTGAGAAGTCCTGTGATTCTCCAAAATCTGGGGCTAAGTGCCAGGGCAGTCACCACAGACTTTCTTTCTGCAGCCAGGTTCAGACTGGAACACCTGTGTCCAGAGTGACAGGGCAGTGTTCAGTCATCTACTGTTAACCTGGTAGAATTGACCTTGACGTAAACTCAATGTGGATTTAGAGGCATCTCTCAAGGATAGATTAGTAGTGTATTCAGAGAACAGCCCCACATCATCCTCGGGACCAGAAAGCAGTGGGAGAACTACATGATCCATAAGGAAGGCTGGGAGGAAAACAACCTTGTAAAATGACAAGGAATAATTATGTCTCTTGTGTCGTGAGCAGTAGAGAAATTGCTAAAGGTTTAGACTCACGTGTAGGACAAATGTATCATTCAGAAAGTAAAGCAATTGACTGAATCTTATTAAGAGGAAAAGTCAGAGAGAGAAATGACAAGATTCCTCCATCAAGGAATAATGAATAATAATTATCCTGGACTGAGGCTGTAGCTCAATTGGTAGACTTTTTGCCCGCCTTGCACAAAGGTCTGGTTCAACCTCCAGAGAGAGAGAGAGAGAGAGAGAGAGAGAGAGAGAGAGAGTTTATTTTACACACTCCATTAGAAGCAGCAGGACTCTCTTGCATTGAGCATACTGTCCATGAAAGCCATTTCTTTTAGCTTCTTGGGATAATGTATTCCTTTTTGAAATTTCTGAATCCTAGTTTGATTTTTCTTGGAAGGACTAAAAAGTTAACACTATGCTGTGAGTGCAGGTAGGATATAAGAAACTCAAGATAGGAAACCAAACAAGATAGTGGCCGCATTCCATTTATTTACACGAGAGCAACCTGACTCGGTTTCTGAGCAAACATGCTGGTCTATAATTTAGCCCTTTTACATCATGTATAGAGAAGGGAGAGTCACAGACCTGCCATGGGCTGCTGTATAGATTAGATGAGTCACTGTGTATTACTTGGCACGGTGGCCAACATAACAAATGATAAATAAGTGTTAGCTATTCTTCCAATAAGTGCCACGGTTTCTATAAATCATAGAAAGTGCTTCTCAAGCATACGGGTGCAAGCAGTTTCCAGTCTATGAAATTCGAGCCTCCTTAACTTTCCTTGGCAGGAATCTTGACTAGCAAAAGTTATTGATCCAGGTAGCAAGGTCCACAGACTCCAGGCCTGTTTCCACTCACTGAAACTTCCAGAGGGTAATTGCTTCAGGCTGAAATTGCCCATGCTTGGTCTCGACCCAACGGAAACACACTTTGGAAGATGGAAGCAGATTCCATACTTCTGCCTAGAGTTGAGGAAGAAATCGTCTAATTTTTTTTCTCTCCATAAGTCATGTATTTTAGCTAAACTGTTTTAAAAGATCACTAAATGCTCTCCACTTAAGCTTCTGAATCCTGAGAACAGAAAAGGTGGGGCCATCTGCTTGGCCACTGAGCCAGACAATCGTGTGCAGCACCTGCTTTTGTTGTTTGATTTGTTTTTGTTGATTTGTTTTGTTTTTAAGATATTTTGTTAGCCTGCCAATTGGCCCTAAGTTGAAACTTTATTCTTCAGGTCCCATTTTTTTTCATCTAAAGTCCCTTAGATTTTAATAGTTTCTGTTCTGATTTTTTTTTCTCATTTAATTTCATAACATATGTGTGGCTCTAAGATGCTGATAAATGGTTTTAGAAAGTGTTTTAACACATGTTAAATGCCACATTCTGTCTAACTACCCACCAGACTCCTGTAGCTCTGGCCTCGGTCTTCATGATGCGAAGCCATTCAGATCCAGAGTCTGGAAACATCCCGATTGTCATGAGGCAGATGGGAAGAGCCATCAGCTTAATCAGCCAGCTCCAGCATAGTGCTCACTGTAACAATGGACCATGATCAGCCCAAACCAGCACGTGGTTTACCACATGTGACTTCTCGGTATCCTTTTTAGAATGGTTATGACATTGCTTTTTCCCAAACCTTGTCTTTATCACCACCAAGGGACTATTACTGGAGCAGTGATTGAAGATCCTCAAATTCATAATCACTCAGAGCTCAGGTGGTTTAGTCCTGTTTGGTGAAGTTCAATGAGCCAGGAAAAAAAAAGATGTGGTTCTGTCCTGAGACTCCATGATCCATGTCCTCTGCCATGATCCATAAGAATTGCTGATTCTTATCTCAATTAGGAAACACGTGGCTTGAAGGAAAGGATGGAGGAGGTGGCATTAATCCGAGAAGGTGGTCCTCCAGCACCTCCTTTCCCTTGGTTCCATGTCAGAGCAGCCACCTGGGCTTTCCCAGCCCACTGGGGACCACGGATACAGAAATGGTGGTACAGAAAATCTATTCTATTTCGGTTCTATTCCACAAACCATAAGCTCTAGTCAGCATAAAGCCTCTTAAAAGACCAAGTCATCTGCGTCCCCAGAGATTTTATACAATGGGGGGGGAGAACAAGGTTGTGGTGGGAACAGCACAGAGAACCTAATCAATATCTGCGCAATGACAAACCAGAGGACATGAGAGAAGGAAGGGGGAGAAGGAAAAGAAGGAATCAACTGAGCCCTTTTGGTGTCCACCTTACTAGGACAAGGAACAAGCCAGCCAAGTCGGCCAAGCCTGCCAGCCACCGCTCCCTCGCGTTCCTTCAGCTCTTCTCCATTTTGCATCCAGTCAGTCATCCCTATTTGATCTTTCCAAGACTTCTTTATAAACAAGGAGAGAGTTCATAGACAAGCATCTGATCTATAGACATGGTTTATTGTCTAATGGCTGCTGCTAACTGGTCTAGTCTGTTCTAACACCAACTGAAAAATGTCACAGAGTGGAGTCATCAAGGATTCCTCTCCTGGAAGGTCTAGAGACTGGGAAGCGCAAGGTCAAGGGACCACATGATTCTGGTCGAATGGATTGAAGAAAGCCATCTTCTCACTAAGTCTTCAGTTGTCTTGCCTTGGTACATGACAACTGAGAGTGAAAAGTACCTCTCTATCCTTCCTACAAGGCCCAAATTCATTCCCTAATCTAACCCAATCACCTTCCATAAAATTTCTTCTCTAGATATGATCTCATGGGAGTTAGAGCTTTGAGATATGAAGTTAGGGAGTTACACAAGCTTGGCACAGTCCTTGACACCACCTTCAAATCCAGAGTCTCTTTCTTGCAAAGGATGATAGTTGCTACCCCTCTTCTCAGGTTATCATCTGGTACAAATTGCAAGTATTCTTTTGGGACTTCTACCCTCAGTTCCTTGCTCCGGGTGCCTGTCTCAATTTCCTACCCTGAGTTCCTTTAATTACGGACTATGATGTGGAAGTGCAAGCAAAATAACTCCCCTCAAGATGCTATGGTCATGTTTTATCCCAGCAATGAACATTCTGACTAGGACATATGCTCTATGGGATTTGGTGTGTCAGAGTTTGGTGCATATATGATTAGGATTGCGATGTCTCCTTGGTTAATTGTCCCCTTGATTGGGATGAAGTATATTTATCTCTTCTGATTAATTTTACTTTGAAGTCTATTTTGTCAAATATTATAATGACACGTGTTTGTTTCTTGTTCTCATTTCCTTGTTTGGTTTTGATGATTCTTGTCCTTAAAGGCAAAATGAGACTCTTAACAGAAATATGGATTTTATTTTTTAACCCACTCAACTAACCTGTATCTTTTGATTGGGGAGTGAAGCCATTGATATTTAGAGTTTTTTTTCTGTTTGCATTCTTAGACGTATCTTGTATTTCAGTAACTGTAGCTTTATTTGTTTTCTTTGTATAGTCTCTTGACTATGCTTGTCCCTCTTTAATGGAAGTAATTGCTTCCCTGATTCTTTATGAGGCTGGTTTACTGGACACAAACTCTTTTAGCCTGTTTATATCATAGAAAGTTTTTCTTTCTCCTTAAGTGGCAGATATTTTCCCTAGGTATAATGGTCTACGTTGGCATCTGTGGTGTCTTACATCTTGAGGTACATTGCTCCAGGCTCCTCTAGCTCTGAAGTCTTCCCTGAGAAACCCGCTGGTTTTGATGGATTTCTCTTTCTATGAGACTTATGGGTTTCTCTCTCAGTTTTCACTCTCCTCACTTTGTGCTGTATAATTAGTGTTTTAACTGTGATATACTGTGGGAACTTTCTTTTCTGGTCATGTCTATTTGGTGTTCTGTGTGTTTCTTGCATCTATATGGATATGTCTTTCCTTAATTTAAGGAGGGTTTTTTCTTTTTAGGACTATTCTTTTAGGATTTGATCTATGTCATTGACTTGGAATCTTTCTCCCTCTATACCTGTAATTCAGATATTTGATCTTCTCATGCTGTTCCACAATTCCTGCATGTTTCTTACATCTATTTTTCAGATTCTTTACTTGCATGATCCAGTTCCTGTACTTTATCTTCAAGTCCTGTGATTTGGTCTTCTACTTGATCTATTCTACTTTTTAAAGTTTCCCTTCAGTTTTTAGTTGGGAATATGCCCCACCAGATTGTCCTGAGAGCAAATCTATGGGGTATTTTATTGATTAATGTGAAAGACCACTGTGGGTGGTGCTGTCCCTAGGCAGGTAGAACTGAGTGGTAAGGAGAAAGCAGGCTGAGCATGCCAGGAAGAACAAGCCAGTAAACAGCACTCCCCCATGTCTTTGACTTCAGTTCTTGCTTTCAAGTTCCTGCCTTGAGTTCCTACTTTGGCTTACTTCAATGGACTGGAACCCAGGATATTTAGGCCAAATAAACTTCCCCCCAAAGTCGCTTTTGGTTATGGTGTTTTATCACAGCAATAGAAACCCCAACTTAAACACTATATAACCAAAAACCTGTCGGTCATAGAAATCTTCCTTTGGGTTATTGGTCAGAGAAGTCCAAGAGGCTCTCAAAGTAATATGGTCTATTGCCTTCCAGAACCTGAAGGTAAAACTCAATTGTTGAAGACACTCCACACTTTGGGTACAAGATTGGGAATTATCAAACTGAAACTGATCTGAGAGCCTCCTCTCTGAAAACTAGCTTTCGTAGTATCAAAAGTGCTATGTAAGCTGCCAAAGGAAAAGCAAGTCATAGTCCTACACAGCTGTGAAGCCTCTGAACCACACAATGATCAGTGTGGTAAGATATGCCCAAGCATAATGTAGCAGCTCTTAAATCTTGGGAGTAACCAATATATGTTTAACTGAACCTAAGGTCAACACAAGAAGGGGATTCATGCCTGGCACTGTAGTTTTAGCCAACTCTCCATGGCTGGGGAGGCTATGGAACCTAACAGAGAGCCTACAACAGCCACTTTCCCAGTGTAATTCCTAACTACATTCTAAATATCTGTCCTTCTGCCCACAGATAAATGGAGTTTTCACTCCTCATCACAGAAGCTTCAGTTTTCAGCAGCAGATGGCCAACACAGAAATTTGCAGCTGCTCAAAATGCATAGAACTGTCTGGTATACCCAACCCAGTAGATAAATCCTTAACATGACCCCTACAGTTAAGGCCCAGAGAACATCACAGAAATGGCCATAGAGAGTGTAAGAAGCAGAGGATCAGGACATCTCACTTCTGCATGTGACAGGGGTCTGGACCCATAAGATCTTAATAATATGGTCACCTAAGCAAGACCTGTATAATGATAACACCAGCTGACATCCCAGTGCAGATGAGGAAAATGTGACAAGGCCTCACCCCCAGACAAAGAGCTATCAGCTGCTCAGAGATGGAGAATCGGTCCTCTCCAGGGATGAGTCAGTCCCCTGACAGGTCACCCAATGACAAGTGTTCTGCCCTAAGTACATGTTCATAGAAGAAACACTAAATCAGTTCATCAAGTTGTATTTACATATGGACATATGCATGTACACTCAAGTAAATGCTATGCAAATGTGTATAAAATGATAATTAAAAAAAGAAGTCACCGATTTCAGATAGAGTGGGGGGGCACAGGAAGAATTTGAGGAACAGAAGCAGTGGAAGTAATATATGAAGTTCACAATAAATAAATAAATAAATAACCATAGCAAAGATATCCAAGATGAAAATATTTAGAATAAATAATTGCTATTATTAAAATCACACTAGAAATAAATGAACATTCCAAGAAACATTGTTTCATGATTAAGGAATAATAAGAGGACTGAGTAAGGGAGCCCCAGTCTTCCAAGGAGATACAGTCAATTTTTTTTTTTTGATACAGTCAATTTTATCCTACCTTTGAGTAAGAGTTGCAAATGTGGCATGAATGGGAGGGGTTGGTATTCTATCTGGAATAACAAAAAACCCAGGATAGTAAAAGCTATTCTCAATAATAAAAGAACTTCTGGCAGAATCACCATCCCTATCCTCAAGCTGTACTACAGAGCAATCGTGATTAAAAACTGCACGGTATTGGTACAAGGACAGGCAGGTAGATCAATGGAATAGAATTGAAGACCCAAAAATGAACTCACACACCTATGGTCACTTGATATTTGACAAAGGAGCTAAAACCATCCAGTGGAAAAAAGACAGCAGTTTCAACAAATGGTGCTGGCTCAACTGACAGTTAGCATGTAGAAGAATGCAAATCAATCCATTCTTATCTCCTTGTACAAAGCTCAAGTCCAAGTGGATCAAGGAGCTCCACATAAAACCAGATACATTGAAAGTAATAGAAAAGAATGTGGGGAAGAGCCTCGTGCACATGGGCACAAGGGAAAATTTCCTGAACAGAACACCAATAGCTTATGCTCTAAGAATTAACAAATGGGACCTCATAAAATTACAAAGCTTCTTTAAGGCAAAGGACACTGTCAATAGGACAAAATGTCAACCAACAGATTGGGAAAATATCTTTACCAATCCTACATCCAATAGAGGGCTAATATCCAATATATACAAAGAACTCAAGAAGTTAGACTTCAGAGAATCAAATAACTCTATTTAAAATGGGGTACAGAGAAAGAAAACAATGTCCCGCAACAGAGGAATGGATACAGAAAATGTGGTACATTTACACAATGGAGTACTACTACTCAGCTACTAAAAACAATGAATTCATGAAATTCTTAGGCAAATGGATGGAACTAGAAAATATTATCCTGAGTGAGATAACCCAATTACAAAAGAATACACATGATATGCACTCACTTGATAAGTGGATATTAGCCCAAAAGCTCTGAATACCCAGTATACAATTCACAGACCACATGAAGCTCAAGAAGGAAGACCAAAGTGTGGATACTTTGGTCCTTCTTAGAAGGGGAACAAAATACCCATGGGTGTAGATACAGAGACAAACTGTGGAGCAGAGACTGAAGGAAAGGCCATCCAAGACTGCACCACTTGGGGATCCATCCCATAAACAACCACCAAACCCAGACACTATGGCAGATGCCAACAAGTGCTTGCTGACAGGAGCCTGATATAGCTGTCTCCTGAGAGGCTCTGCCAGTGCCTGAAAAATACAGAGGTGGATGCTTTCAACCAACCATTGGACTGAGCACAAGGTCCCCAGTGAAGGAGCTAGGGAAAATGAACAAGGAGCTGAAGGGGTTTGCAGCCCCATAGGAGGACTGATATGAACCAATCAGTACTCCCAGAGCTCCCAAGGACTAAACCACCAACCAAAGAATACACATGGAGGGACCCATGGCTCCAGCCACATATGTAGCAGAGGATGGCCAGATTGGACACAAATGGGAGGAGAGGCCCTCAGTTCTGTGAAGGCTCAATGCCCCAGTGTAGGGGAATGCCAGGACAGGGAATCAGGAGTGGATGAGTTGGTGAGCAGAGGAGGATGGATGAAATGGGGGTGGGAAAGTTGGAAAATATCTAGTAATGATAGATAGATAGATAGATAGATAGATAGATAGATAGATAGATAGATAGATAGATAGATAGAAATTATAATTTTTTAAAAAAAGATTCCTACTTGGAATTGGCAGGCCTGGATTCAAACTCCAGCCTGACAACCTTGGACAACCCATTTCTTACTAACCCACAATCTCTACATTCAGGAAATGAAGAATTTACAACTGCAAAATTCCTGCTATCCTCAGTTAGAATTACACATCTTTGAAAGTACACAATCTTCATCTAACAGTCAGACAAATGACACAGAAAGCTGGGCAAGGTGGCACACATCAGCAACCTCAGCTCAGAAAGGCAAAATAATCCCAAGGCCAGCTTGGGCTATGTAAGTGCAGACCAGCCAGGGCTACATAATGAGACCCTGTCTCCAAAAACCAAGAGTTAGGTGTATAACTCAGTTCAGTTACAGAACATTATTTTCTAAGCATGCACAAGGCCCTGAGTTTAACCCCAGCACTGAGGAGAAAAACAAAATCCTCAGCCAGAGTAAGAAAGCACAAGGTCATCTGTGGTTTCAAGTACCCCAGAAAATGAGTCTTAAATATCTCACAAGATAAATGGCATCGTGGATCAAAAGGAGCTTGCAGAGATCCATAGCCCATGCCCTCCGAACACTGGAGAATACACATTCTCCTCAACAACCCAGAGAACTCTATAAAATAAAACCAAAGCAAGTCTTGATAAATACAAGAATTGAAACAGTTTCTTGTATTCTATCTGATCACAGTGGAATAAATCTATAAATGAACATCAAGAAAATCTTACAGATCATATAAACTCATAGAATTTTTTTTAATTCTACTGAATTGTTAGTGGTTTACAGAAAAAAAAATATCTAGGACAATTTTTAAAATTCCTACAATTGAGTGAAACTCAACATACCAAAGCTATGTGATCAAAGGATACAGAGAGAGATTTATAACTACAAGCGTCTACTTTTTAAAAAATCAAAGGTTATCAAATAAATAACTCGATAATGCATTTTCAGGGCTTGGAAAAAACAAGAGCAAACCAAACCCCAAATCAATAGAAAAAAAGAATACTTAAAATCAAAGAAGAAATTAATGAAGTTGGGGGAGGGAGAGAACAGTGTAACCAATCAATGACCAACGAGTAGATGATTATTTGAAAAGGTAAACAAGATGGACAAGTCCTTAGCCACACCTACCATAAGGAGAGGGAAGACACAAATGAATAAACTTAGAGATGAAAAGGGAGACATTATAACAGATACCGATAAAATTTGAGAAATCATTAAATATACCTTCAAAACTCATTCCACTAAATTAGAGAATCTAAAAAGAAATAGATGAGTTCTAGATTCATATCACCTTCAAAAACTAAATATGTTCAGCCTACATATGGTAGGGAATTTATTCTGATCACATTCCCCCAGCTACCAGGAGTGTTGATTTCTGAGGAGTATATTGAGTTTCTTTCTAGGTTATGTAGAGAGGAAGTGGGAGCCACTTTTCCAATGTTCCTCCCCTTCTCAAGATAGATGCTATACAAAAGTTTATATGACCCATTTTAGGGGTTCAAAGTTTGATCTCTATCTAAACTCAAGAGAGTCTGAATGGCCACAGCAGACCCCACACTCCCTGCAGTAATAGTGAACGACCTCTATTTAGATTGTATCATGGCTCTAGACTTCTGCCCCGTCTCCTCCTCATCAATCCAGTATCCTGTGTGCAAACCTCCATCTCAGAATCTTTGCCCTTGAACCTTACCTAAATAGGACTCAAAGCACTGCATTCGAAAGACAAGGGTCCTGATAGTCCACAAATATCCAGCAAGACTTGAATCCCCAAATATCTAGTGAACACCATGGGGTAATTGGTGGTATTCAGAGCTGGCCAAATGAGCTCCACATTTGGATGGATGCTCAAGTTGGGCTCTCAGGAATGAAAAGAGCTGGGATTTAAGCCTTTGTATCTTGGTCAAGGTCAACATAAGGTAGGCTGTTGAGTCACAAGTACACCGTGTTGTCATGATGTGATTAGAATAGAATCTTACCCCTCCCCGCTGGACGATGATGAAGCACACCTTTACTCTAAGTACTTAGGAGGCAGAGGCAGATGGATTTCTGGGTCTGAGGCCAGCCTGGCCTACATAGTGAGTTCCAGGATGGCCAGGGCTACACAGAGAAACTCTGTCTCAAAAAAAAGAAAAAAAAAGTTTACCCCTCAAGTTTTCCTCCTCATACCTATAAGCACAGTTTACTTAATGAAAGACAAATCTCAATGAAAAAAAAAAGTTTTTAAAAACACATACCGAATAAACCTCAATCTGTCAGTCATCAAAACCAAAAGAAATCTGAAAATTTGTCACAAATAGGAGGCTTTTATGAGAAATTGTAGCTAAAGATGATAAAACTAAGAACACACACACACACACACACACTAATGGGAGAAAGTTAGGAGGTATGTGGGACTCTGTACTATTTCTACTGCTCCTTATTCTATGTTTCTATGAATCTATAAACTATCTAAAACTGAAATTTATTATTTAAAAAAATAAGTTTTAAAATATTTAAAGCCATACAGATTTTAAGTCTAGATTTTTTTTTTTATTAGTGTTGTTGGTCAACCCAGCTCCTATCAAACTGTTGCAAACATTTCTACCTGCTCTCCCTTACTTGATGGCCCTGAACTTCCTCCAGCTAGTAAGTGGCTCTGAGTATAAGGACAATATTTGAACAGCTCTGAGTTTGGCTCTAAGGCTCAGTTTTCTCATCAACAAACAAGCATTAGAAGAATCATACCTTCATAAATAATCTCTATGATCGTGTATGGTTAGCAAGTGGATCTCCCAAGGAAGAAGGAACTAGTAGTTAGGGAAAGCTAGGGTGATTGGATGAGAATGGGAGGATTTAATGGAGGGGGTAGGTATGAAGAAGGAAATGCTGAAAGGTCACCTAATACTAAGGGCCATTTGAGGGTTTTTATCTAAATCTACTACAGTTGAACCTTCCTAAACAGAATCACCAAAAAACAAGGGAGACAAAGCCTTGTTCCAAACAGAAAATTGTTTTCAGGCAGCTAGGAGGAGGGTCTCAAAGCTCACCCTTACCATGTCACACTTCCTCCAACAAGGCCACACCTCTTAATAGTGACACTCCCTGGGCCAAGCCTATTCAAACCACCATAGCAAGTCCATCAAGGAGCCTAGAACCATCAGCCCAAGGCAGATGGCCATTGAGAGTCTGGGGAAAAGAGAAAGTTTCAGAAAACCCACAACTGGTCAGAATTCAACCTGGGGGCTCTGGCTGCTCCCTGATACCTGCACCCCACCCCACCCCCAAGATCCAGTTCCCAGGGCTCAGGCCCAGTCCCAGCCTTGCTTCTTCAGAACAGGCTCCGGGTTCTAGATTATGCTGGCCAGACCTGGGAAAAGAAGAGGACAAAGTGTGGATTACGAGAGTTCCCAAGGCTAAGCTGGCTGGCCTTGCAGCTTCCAGAACCCACCTGTCTCTGCCTCCCCAGTGCTGGAGTTTACAAGAGTTGGCAGTCAATTTCTACCTTTTACATGAGTATAAACTCAGGTGCTCATGTGTGCAGGACAAACACTAACACACACTTGCTCAAGTCCCAGCCCAGACAATCTATTAATCTTTTAATTATGCCTATGCTATACTTATTATGCAATTATATATTTATAGGAATAGTTATTTTAACTATTCCTATGCTGGAATGTAACCCAGGGCCTCACATATGCTAAGCAGGTGCCTGTCACAAAGACCTGCTAGTACCATACTGTGCAGGACTCTTCAAGAATTAAAACCTAGGGCTGGGGAGATGGCTCAGACAAGAAGGCACTGGCCGCTCTTGCAAAAGGCCTGAGTTTGGTTCCTAATACCCACATAGGGTGGTTCATAGCCATCTCTAACTCTAGTTCAGAAGTATCCAATGCCCTCTTTTAGCTTTCAATAGCACCTGTACTCATGTGTACAAACACACACACACACACACACACACTTAAACATTTAAAATAAATCTTTAAAAAATAAATAGGTGCTAGGGAGATGACTCAGTAGTTAAAAACACTTGCTACTCTTACAGAAGACCCAGGTTCATATCCCAGCACCACCCACAGGGTAGCTCACAACACTCTATAACTCCAGTTCCAGGAGTACGGTGCCCTCTTCTGGTCTCTGCAGATGCTACAAAAACCTGCTGCATAGACATGCATGGTGTCAAAACAGCCATACATGTGGAATAACAGATATGTCTTAACTCCACCACTCAAGAGGCAGAGGTAAAAGGATCTCTCTGAGTTCAAAGGCCAGCCAGGGCTACAGAGTGAGAACCAACCTCAAAATCAAAACTAGGAAAAAAAAGGAAAAGTGTCTCAAGCAGGGAAGCACACCTACCTGGCTCCAGGCTCAGCTCCAGGGACTCCTCAGGCACCACCTGCAGCAGCATGGCCAGGAGAAGCAAGGGAAACATGAAGGGGAGACACACTGAATGCAGCCACCGTCCATGACACTGAAGGACAGCCAGGTCACCATGAGGGATACCTCCTTGGGTGTGGGGTAAGGAAATCAGGGACATGGCTGGGGCCCTCTCTGGGGCACAGACAGCCCTGCAGGAACTAGTTTGGAGTACTTGGAGTTTAAGCTTGGGGGTTGCACTCAGGTGAGCTTGGGATTCTAGTGTTTAGTTGGAGGTGACCTAATGACCTTTGGCCAACAAGAAATCATTATGGGACCTGCACCTAGTGGAGGGGGGGGGGCAGTGAAAAGGTCATGCACAGGTAGCATTTGAATGCTATGGAAAAGTCAGAAGCTGTTCTCTTCCAACCTTTAGTGGAGACTGCGTAGTGGTACATGCCTGTCAGTCGAACATTCAGGAGAGTGAGCCAGGAGTTCAAGACCAGGCTGGCCTGCATACCACTGACTCTAGGGCAGATTTAGGAGTCAGTGGGTGACCCCACAGACAGCAACATATAGGGACAGGAAGGCCAGGCCTGAGTTCCATTCACCAGTCTGCTGAGTCCCAAAAAGAAGGCCAGAGTAAGCAGGTACCATAACACAGCAATGTTGATCTCCTGGGCTGGGCTCAGAACACAGTACCTCTGTGAAGAGGTTCATGTCAATGGAACACATGGCAAAGTCCACGAGCCATTCCTATTCCATGAAGAATTGCAAGACTGAAAGGACAGGTGATTAAATGCAGGCTCACCACACCCAAAGCCTCCATGGGCAGGATGACTCCAGCAGCTATGGAGGGAAGTTGAATCTGGGTTGGAAGTTACCTAGGCCATCCACAGCAGTGAGGGGACAGGTCTCTAGCAAGACAGGGGCATTTTGAGGCACCTGTAATAGCTTCTCATCATGAAGGCCATTTGCTTATCTGAGCACCGAGACAGTAAGGCCAAGTAGAGCAAACTCAAATGGTGCTGGCTTGGGGAAAACCATCAGTCATATTCGGTATAGGGGCAGCCTAGGCACAGGGCCAGCTCAGAGCAAGTAGCCAAAAACACAAGCTGCTAGCTGCAGACAGCTGTGCCCATTGAAAGTGAAATGGCAGGCCATGTTCCCCAGCCTGGAACCCTTGAACAGGAGGGCATAGCTCTGCCTGGGCTCCATGGAGTCATAGTGGGGATCACTCACTACTCTTTCCCACCTCTGGGCCTTGGTTTCCCTGACAGCACCACAGTTTCTTCTCCAATGGGTTTGCATGCCAGAACAGATTGGGAGTGAAAAAATTTCAGGAAAGCTTGACCAGGGCCTGAGGCAAAGAACCTAAATCTGGTTTTGATCAAGAGGGTCTTTTGGATATAGTCTTGAATTCTGTTTGCAAGTATTTTATTTAAAATTTTGCATCTATGTCTAAGGGAAATTGGTCTATAATTCTCTTTCTTTGTTGGGCCTTTATATGGTTTTGGATATCAGGGTAACCATAGCCTCATAAAAAAGAATTGGGCAGTGTTGGTTTTGTTTCTATTTTTTTGGAATAATTTGAGGAGTATTGGTGTTAAATCTTTGAAAGTCTTGTAGAATTCTGGGCTAAAACCATCTGACCTTGAGCTTTTTGGTGGTGGTGGTGGTGGTAGACTTTTAATTACTGCTTCTATTTTACTAGGTCTGTTTAAATTGCTTATCTGGTTTTGATTTAACTTTGGTCTTGATTTAAGTGGTATATATTGAGAAAAAAAATCCATTTCTTTATATTTTCCAATTTAGTGGAGTACAGATTTTTAAAGTATGTCCTTATGATTCTTTGGATTTCCTCAGTGTCTGTTATCATGTCCCTCTTTCTATCTCTAATTTTGTGAATTCTGATCTTGTTTTAGATAATTTTCAAATGACTTTGTCAATCCTTGTGTATCTCAAATAACCAACTCTTTATTTGACTAATTCTTTATGTTGTGTTTGTTTGTTTCTATTTTATTGATTTTAACACTGAGTTTGACTATTTCTTGCCATCTACTTCTTCTGGGAGTGATTTCTTCTCTTTTTTCTAAAGCTTTTAGGTATGCTGTGAAGTTACTAATATGAAATCTTTCCAGTTCAGGTTTGTTTGCTTGTTTTCTGTAGGCACTTGATGCTATGAACTTGCCTCTTAGAACCACTTTCATTGTGTCCCATAATTTTTGGTATGTTGTATTTTCATTTTTATTCAATTGTAGGAAGTCTTTAATTACTGAATTTCTGTATTGACTCATTTTTCACTCAGTAGTGAGTTGTTCAGTTTCCATGATTTTTGTAAGCTTTCTGTTGTTTCTATTGTTATTGATATCCAGCTTTAATCCATGGTGGTCAGATAAATTTCAAAGTGTTATTTCAATCTCGTTGTATTTATTGAAACTTGCTTTGTGTCTGAGAATATAATCAGTTTTGGAGCAAGTTCCATAAGGTGTAGAAAAGAAGGTACATTCTCTTTGGTTTATGAAGTCTGTTGGCATCAATATGTCTCTGTTTAGTTTGTGTATGGTCAACCTATTCATTGATGAGAGTATTGAGGTTACTATCAGTGAGTGAAGGTCAATGTGTGATTTATGCTATAGCAGTGTTTCTCTTATGAACTTGGGTGCCATTGTGTTTGGTGCATAGAAGTTAAGAATTTCAGTGTCCTCTTGGTGGATGTTTCCTTTGATGAATATGAAGTGTCCTTCCCTATATCTTCTGATTCCTTTTGGGTTGAAGTCTATATTGTCAGACAATAAAATGGCTAAACTGGCTTATTTTTTAGGTCCATTCTCTTGGAATGTCTTTTTACATCCCTTTACACTGAGGTGATGTCTATCTTTTATGTTAAGGTATATTTCTTGGATGCAGAGAATGAATAGATCCTGTTTTACATCCATTCTGTTAGTCTGTGTCTTTCTGTTGGGGGATTGACACCATTGATGTTGAGAGTTATCAATGAGGAATGTTTGTTGATTCATGTTATTTTATTGTATGTCTCCACCCCCGCTTTGATTTGCTGGTCTGAGAGTACTTATTCCTGTGTTTTCTTGGATGTGGTTAACCTCTTTGAGTTGAAGTTCTCTAGTTCATTCTATGGGGCTTGATTGGTAGACAGATAGTGCTTAAATTTGGTTTTATCATGGAGTGTCTTTTTCTCTCCATCTATTGTGACTTTTGTGGGGTATAGGAGTCTGAGCTTAGATTTTGTAGGACATCTGCCCAGGCCCTTTTGGCTTTTAGAGTCTCCATTGAGAAGTCAGATGTTATTCTAATAAATCTGTCTTTATATGTTACTTGGCCTTTTCCCTTGCAGCTTTTAATTCTTTTTTCCTGTATGTTTAGCATTTTGATTATTATGCGCTGAGGGAAATTTCTGTTCTGGCCCAGTCTGTTTTGTGTTTTATATGCTTCTAGTATATTGACAGGCATCTCCTAGGTTAGATTATGGAAATTTTCTTCAAATTTTATTGAAAATATTTTCTGTGCCTTTGATCTAGGTTTCTTCTTATTCCTCTATTCCTATTGTTTCTACATTTGGTATTTTCATAATGTTCCAGATTTCTTGGATGTGCTGGAATTTTATCATTTTCTTTAACAAGGGTATCCATTTCTTCTGTCTTCAATGCCTGGAATTCTCTCTTCCATATTTTGTATTCTGATGGTGAGACTTGCCTCTGATGTTCCTATTCAAGTTCCTAAATTTTTCATTTCCACATTTCCCTCACTTTGGGTTTTCTTTATTGACTCTATTTCCACCTTCAGATCTTTGTGGAAAGCCTTTTGGGGTACCGCTTGGCAGCAGC